>JANAVB010013400.1:14170573-14180573 GCA_029216955.1 Iris pallida
ATAGGAAAACTTCCACTTGTTGATCTTTTAACTGTCCTTTGATATTGATTTTTGCATTCTAACTGTCCTCCTTGATATAATAATTCATGTGCCATATTGATTTCCTTCTTTATTCTATCTTCAGGATGGTGCAGACCAGGTCCCAGCATCCTGAGTCCGCAGACGTGGAGAGGTCAGCAATGACTCGCGAATCTGATCCAGACACCCCTGTTGCAGTCGGGGTGTCGGCCGCAGCTCTTAGGGGTGCTCCTCCGCCAGTTACAAGGGCTGACCCCAGGGTTGCTACGACTATTCCGGGCGTAGTACTAGTGGTTGATATGGGCGCTCTTTCTCCTCCTGCACAGCGAATTCCTTCGCCAGTTGCAGACGTACTTCCACCTCTACCTCCTCTGCCTACAGATATTGGGCAGATGCTTACTTTTCTCCAGCAGATGCTGGAGACTCAGAGAGCCCAGGCCGAGGCTCAGAAGAGGCAGACAGACACGATGCGTCAGGACATGGAGGATGTCCATCAGTTGGCCCTTGCAGCCGTGGAGCAGAGGGCTCCGTATCATAGGACGCGACCGAGGTACGAAGATATCCAGGACTTCAAGAAGCTCATGCCCCGTGACTTTAGCAGGACCGAGGGTGTGGTCTATGCAGATGATTGGCTCGAGGATATCGAGCGACAGATGAGGGCCTTCCGCCTCGCAGACGACCTGAATGTCGAGGCGGTATGTTTACAGTTGCTAGACATTACAGGCACCTGGTTCAGGAACGAGCCAGCCCTAGCTGGAGAGGGCCATACTTGGGCAGAGTTCAAGCTTCTCTTCAAGGAGAAGTTCTTTTTCCCTACAGACAAGATCGACCTGGTACGGCAGTTCCAGGATCTGCAGCAGGGCAGTTTATCTGTGGAGGAGTATGCCGCTGAGTTCGGCCGTCTGAGCCGATATGCGGAGTACATGGTTCGAGACCCGAAGATCAGGGCAAGCCGTTTTAGGGAGGGGCTGACTTGGGATATCAAGATCCTCATTCCCTCTTTCTATAAGACTTATACCCAGATCTACGCGGAGGCCCGCAAGGTAGAGCGAGAGTGGGGCTTGAAGCCCAAGAGGGAGCGTGATCTTTTTTTGGGGGCTACTAGCAGCGCAGGGGCTGCTAAGCGCCCTCAGCTTCAGCATCGTTCTTCCAGTATCACCACCCGCAGGTTCAGGCCAGAGCACCGGTTCAGCAGGTGCAGCACACTCAGCAGAGGCAGGCACAGCATGGGGCTCCTTACAACTTCTGCAAGAAGCCTGGTCACATCTGGCAGGTCTGTCGGAAGAGGCTGGGCGTGTGCCTCTATTGCGGGAAGGCCGGACATCAGTTGAGAGATTGTCCTGCGAGCCATCGTAGGGTGGCCCGTGGAGCGGTGGCAGCTCAGGGTGCACCAGCGAGAGTACCTGCAGTACAGCCGAGGGGTCCACTTCCGACCCAGCAGCAGCGGTTTGCACAGCACCACCAGCCGCGGGGTGTTCAGGGCAGGGCTTTTGCTCTTGCAGCCGAGGAGATCGAGCCAGTCGTAGATGTTGTTACAGGTTCGGTTCTTCTTGATTCTTTTCCTGCCTTAGCATTGTTTGATTCAGGTGCTACGTACAGTTTTATGTCAGTTTCTTTTGCACTTAGGCACAACATTATTGTTGAATATCTGGGTAGGACTTGCAAGATTATGACCGGGGAAGGTATTATCCTGGTTAATAATATTTGCAAGGGGCGAAGAGTCACTCTGGGAGGCCGGGATTTGAGCGCGGTGCTTGCTCGTAAAGCCACTTTCGAGGTACGATATGGTACTCGGTATGGACTGGTTGAGCAGGCACCATGCTAGCATAGATTGTAGAGCAGACAGAGTATTGTTTAGTCCGCCAGGAGAGCCAGAGTTTCAGTTTGTCAGAGGAGCAGCGGAGTCGGGAGATGGATTCTGTGGGGCCTTGTTGGCAGGGCAGGAGTTGCCGTATCTATTTATTACAGATTTCTTGGATGTCTTTCCCGAGGAATTATCGGGGTTGCCGTCGGACAGAGATATTGAGTTCACGATAGACTTGATGCCGGGCGCTGAGCCTATTTCTCAGCATGTCTATCGGATCAACAACAGCGAGTTGTCGAAGCTGAAGAAGCAAGTCGACGAGCTGCAGGACAAAGGCTTTATCAGATCCAGTTCTTCGCCTTGGGGCACGCCAGTCTTGTTTGTCCCAAAGAAGGACGGTACGATACGGATGTGTATCGACTACCGAGCGCTCAACAACCTCACTATCAAGAACATGTATCCTTTGCCCAGGATTGATGACTTGTTTGATCAGTTGAGCGGCACGAGGGTATTTTCGAAGATAGACTTGCGATCGGGGTACCATCAGCTGAGAGTGAAGGGGGATGACATCCCGAAGATTGCTTTTCGTACCCGCTATGGACAGTATGAGTTTACCGTCATGCCGTTTAGGTTAACTAATGCCCCGACGGTATTCATGAACTTGATGAATAAGGTATTCCATCCATACCTTGACAAGTTCGTGGTGGTTTTTATTGATGACATTCTCATCTATTCGAAGACACCTGAGGAGCATCTGCGAGTTGTGCTGGAGACTCTGAGAAGGGAGCAGCTGTATGGAAAGCTATCGAAGTGTGAGTTCTTCTTGGATCGAGTGGAGTTCCTGGGCCATGTTGTATCTGGTGATGGGATTTCAGTAGATCAGAGGAAGATTGCGGCGGTGGAGTCTTGGTCGACACCCAGTTCAGTTGCCAAGATTCGGAGCTTTCTGGGTTTGGCAGGATACTATAGAAAGTTCGTGCAGGACTTCTCTCGAATAGTAGAGCCGATGACTAGACTCACCAGGAAGGACGTGGAGTTCGTCTGGACTGATGAATGTCAGGCTGCTTTCGAGGAGCTGAAGACGAGGTTAACGTCGGCTCCTATTTTGACGTTGCCATCTGGGTCCGGAGGATTCATAATCTACAGTGATGCTTCGGGGAAAGGTCTGGGTTGCGTTCTTCAGCAACATGGGAAGGTAATTGCTTATGCATCTAGGCAGTTACGGCCACATGAGAAGAACTACCCGACTCATGATTTGAAGTTGGCAGTGGTCATATTTGCCTTGAAGCTGTGGAAATACTATTTGTACGGAGAGCGTGTGGAGATCTTCACAGACCACAAGAGTTTGAAGTACGTGTTTACCCAGAAGGAGCTGAATATGAGGCAGAGGCGATGGTTAGAGCTGATGAAGGATTTTGATACATCCTTACAGTACCATCCGGGGAAGGCCAACGTGGTTGCGGATGCTTTGAGCAGGTATCTCGTGGCCATGTGTTTGACGATGGATCGTCACCTTCTGGCAGATCTGGAGAGCTTGGGCATAGAGGTGATATTTCCTGGGTTTGAGGAGCAGATGTGGGGTCTTCAGGTGCAGTCAGAGCAGCTCAGTTTGAGGATGAGGCTCTGAAGGTCATCAGGGAGCAGGTCCGGGCAGGACTGTTGGATGAGTTCTCTATAGCGGGAGATGGATCGTTGAGGCATGGTACCAGATTGTGCGTGTCGAGCGGAGGACTTTGGGAGTAGGTTCTTCAGGAGGCACATCGTTCTTAGTACCCCATGCATTCTGGAGCCAACAAGATGTATAGAGACTTGAAACATCATGTTTGGTGGTATGCCATGAAATGCGAGGTGGCTCAGTTCGTTTCTAGATGCTTGGTGTGCCAGAAGGTGAAAGCCGGAAGGCAGAGACCCGGTGGATTGCTCCAGCCACTACCCATTCCTGAGTTGAAGTGGGAGCATATCACTATGGACTTTGTGTCTGGACTTCCGCGCTCTCTAGGAGGGAAGGATGCGATTTGGGTTATTGTTGATCGATTGACCAAATTAGCCCACTTTTTGCCTTTCAAGGTGGGTTTGTCTACGGAGAGGCTGGCCGAGATGTACGTGTGGCAGATAGTCCGATTGTACGAGGTTCCAGTGAGTATGGTCTCGGATCGGGACAGCCGATTCACTTTCCACTTCTGGAGGAGTTTGCAGCTTAGCTTGGGCACATCGCTCAAGTTAAGTACCGCATACCACCCCCAGACAGACGGACAGTCGGAGAGGACGACTCAGACCCTCGAGGATATGCTTCGTACCTGTGTCTTGGACTTCGGGGATCTTGGAAGGACCACCTTCACTTGGTAGAGTTTGCTTACAACAACAGCTACCAATCCAGTATAGAGATGTCACCTTTTGAGGCTCTATACGGACGGAGGTGCCGTACTCCCTTGTCGTGGGATGATGTCGGCGAGAGGGTTTTGCTTGGCCCTAAGATGGTAGTGGATGCTGCAGAGAAGGTCAGGGTTATCAGAGATAAACTTCGGGTGGCGCAGGACAGGCAGCGGCATTGGGCCGATAGCCACCGGAGGTCGTTGGAGTTTGAGGTATAGTTTAAATTTTTCTAGTATTGAGTCTGATTGTGATTGTTTTAGATCAAGCTTTAAGTCTTGTGTTTTGTTCTAGGTTGGTGATCTTGTGTTTCTGCAGATTTCTCCGACGCGTGGCACGATTCGTTTTGGTGGTGGCGGGAAGCTTAGTCCACGATACATCGGACCTTTTCGTTTCCTGGGCAGGGTCGGTGCAGTGGCTTACCGACTGGAGTTACCGTCCGCACTAGTGGGAGTGCACAACGTGTTCCATGTGTCGCAGCTGAGACGGCACGTGGCAGATCCCAGTCACGTCTTGGACCACTCCGAGATCGAAGTGGGACCGACTCTCAGCTATCCAGAGAAGCCGGTTGAGATCTTGGACCGAAGAGAGAATGTGCTCCGGAACCAGGTTATTCCCTTGGTTCGCGTTGCATGGAGGCACCACTCTCCAGGTGAGTCTACCTGGGAGAGAGAGGACGACATGCGGGAGCAATTTCTATATCTCTTCGAGCCTTGAGGTAAAAAAAAAAAAATTCCTCCATTGTTCTTTTAAGTTGCTGTGTTAGTTTCGCCTTCAATTTCGAGGACGAAATTTTTTTAAGGTGGTTAGATTTGTCACTCCTACTTTTCACAAATAGGGATAAAATGGTCATTTTTGCATTTCTGGGAATTTTAGAATTTTTTTTAATTTTATTGTTATTTGGGGATTTTTAGAGTCAGGTTCGAATTTCAGCTCATTCCGACTTGTATCGGGAACCCAGGGTAGCTTAGACTCTGATCGGTACCCAATTTTAAGTTAGACAAGGCCCATAAAATCCCACAAATTAGTCTGGTACCTTTAGATAATTTTTCCGTGACTTAATCGGCCAATTTGTAGATTTTAACTTCGTCGTTTCGACCCCGAAAAATTTCTAAGTCAAAATTTGGCCTAAAGGAGGCTTGGAGGGCATTTGAGACATTAGCCAAATGCCCCCAAACCCGCTTACATGGCCGGCCACCTATGGAGGACACTCCCTCTTTATTCTACTTCTTCTCCACTCAAGTTCTTCCCTAAATTTAAGCTTTCCCCAAAACCTAGACCTAGAATTTGAGATTTGATCTCTCAAACTTCCATTTTCCCCAAATTTCTTCCATAGAACCTCTCTATACCCTCAAGGGAGGGTGCTACCTAAGTTTGGGAGAGAAGTACAAGGTGGAAGTGTCCATTCTTCAAGAATCTTCGAATCGGAGAGAGTTTCATTAGGATTTACTCCTAATTGGTAATTTCCTATTCTCTAAATCAATTTCCTATAATTTTTACCGATTTTGGAACCCATAGGAACCACACCATGGTTGTGTCCATTTGTGTAGGAATTAGAGGCCTATGGGAGACTCCTAGGAGGACTAGGATTAGTGTTTGTGTCCTTGAGTTTGTGTGTCCATATATATATATATACATGTTTATATAATTATGTGTGTGTGTGTCCATATATATATATATATATATATATATATATATATATATATATATATATATATATATATATATATATATATATATATATATATATATATGTGTGTGTGTGTGTGTGTGTGTGTGTGTGTCCATAAATATATATATATATATATATATATATATATATATATATATATATATATATATGTGTGTGTGTGTGTGTGTGTGTGTGTGTGTGTGTGTGTGTGTATGTGTGTCCATATATATATATATATATATATATATATATATATATATATATATATATATGTGTGTGTGTGTGTGTGTGTGTGTGTGTATGTGTGTCCATAAATAAATATATATATATATATATATATATATATATATATATATATATATATGTGGTGTGTGTGTGTGTGTGTGTGGTGTGTGTGTGTGTCCATAAATATATATATATATTATATGTGTGTGTGTATATATATATATATATATATATATATATATATATATATATATATATATATATATACTCACAAACACACACACACACACATATATATATATATATATATATATATATATATATATATATATATATATATTATATATATATATATATACTCACAAACCACACACATATATATATATATATATATATATATATATATATATATATATATATATATATATATATATATATATATATATATATATGTGTGTTTGTGAGTATATATATATATATATATATATATATATATATATACTCACAAACACACATATATATATATATATATATATATATATATATATATATATATATATATATGTGTGTGTTTGTGAGTATATATATATATATATATATATATTTTTTTTTTTTTTTGAGTATATATATATATATATATATATATATATATATATATATAGTCATAGATCCGCGCATCACCTCAGTGATCGCCCCAAACCCTAGCCGCTCCTCTTCTTCCACGACCCCGGCTTGGCCTCTGGCCGGGCCGGCGTCTCACCGCCTGTGGAGACACTCGCTCCACCGGCCACCCTCCGTTCGATGGCTAAGTCGTTTGCCGAGGTGGTGAGGGGGGGAGGGGGGGACAAAGCCCCGTCTTCCCCTTCGATCGCGATCAGAGCTCCTTCCTTCTCGAGAGGGATCCCTGTGATCTCCTTCTCGGAGGAAGAAGAAACTATTCTTGCGGATCCTTTCCGATTCGCGCTCATTGGCAAGTTTTCCCACTCGCGTCCCCCCATGGACGTGATCCGAAAAGCTTTCATCAATTTTAAGTTTGCGGGCCTTGTTCAAGTCGGCTCCACTGATCCCAAGCACATCCTTATTCGTCCACAGGAGGAGGTGGACTTTATTCGCCTCCGCTCCAAAGATCTTTGGTTCATCACCAAAGCCCCCATGCGTATGTTCCGGTGGCACAAAGACTTCTCCCCATCTGAAGAATCCCCCCTAGCTCCAGTCTGGGTCTCCCTCCCAGTGTTACCTGTCCAGTTCTTTAACAAAAATGCTTTGTTCTCATTAGCCATGGGTATTGGTAACCCTCTGCGACTGGACCGAGCGACGGAAGATCTGACACGTCCTAGTGTCGCACGCATCCTCGTAGAACTTGATGCTAGTAAATCTCATCCCCCCTCCTTACGATCCAGCTGTCTAATGGCAGAAAGATCTCTCAAAAAGTGGAATATGAATCTTCACCAAGGTACTGCTCATAATGTAAACACCAAGGGCATGTTCGTAGTGCATGCAAAGCTATCCAGAGAGACAAACAACCCATAAAAGAAACCCTTACACGTGATCCTGTGACGCACGTGACCAATGGAGAGGGATCTACTCAAGCCACAACTCCTCCGGCGGCCGACAATAATGACCTGGCTCACCCATCTATAAATGATCTGCCCCTATCGCCGAATCCCGAAGCTGCCTTAAATACGTGTCTCCCGCACGTGAATCCCCCACACCTCCCCATGCTCCTCCAAATAGCGAACTGTCACGTACTCCCTCACGTCAAGATCCCGACATCACATCTGCTCAGGGTAACGGCGGCGTCAATCAACTGACAAACACGGTCACCCTGACTGAGATGGCCCCCATCATGACTGTGCTCCCCTCCGTCCAGGAGGACATAGCCAATCCCCCTACTCTCCTCCCAGCTCTTCCCGGCCAAGCAGTTCCTCCTACTATCCCTGTTCTTTCCGGCCAAGAAGATCCTGCTCCGGCTGATGACCAACTCGAAGAAGGTGAAATTATCTCTCAAGGAAGGTCATGGGCTCTTCAGGTGGAAGAGGAGGAAGCCCTTACTACCCAGACTGCGGGTGAAGACCGCAGCGTTGCCGAACTCCGGCGTAAGAAAATTCTGCCACCGCCATCCAATCGCGTCCTCCGGTCTGCAGCTAAGCTCTCTGCAACTACATCCTCCTCAACCCCCCCTGATGCTTGACATGCTCTTTTAGAATGTTAGGGGTATAGCTAACCCTATGACCCTTAAAAGAATGAAAACTCTTTGTCGTATTCATAAAGTACAGTTCCTAGCTATTATAGAACCTAAAGTCACTCCAGATCAACTGCACTTCTATCAAGTTAAACTCGGTTTTCACATGGCCTTCACAAACGCCAAAGGAAATATCTGGATTTTTTGCAGTAAGGAAGGACAGATCAGCTTAGCAGATTCTACTGATCAATCGCTCTCGGTCATTTTCACTCATCCGCTTATCCCTTCATCGTCTATTATATCTGTCGTCCATGGATGTAATACTAAGGAGGGTCGACGCATATTATGGGACTCATTGCTTCAACTTCAGTCGTCTTTCCCTCTTCCATGGCTGCTCGGTGGCGATTTCAATGCTATTATCAGTACGGATGAGAAATTTGGAGGACTGCCTCCTAATGCTGCATCTATGCAGGAGTTCAAAGAATTCTATATGGCGGGCCGGGGTGGAGGAGGCTCCTTTCTCTGGCAATCGATTCACGTGGGTGAAATCGGTGGATGGCCCTGACCGTCAGGGCTCACGATTAGACAGGGTGCTCATGGACAAAACTTGGTGGGACTGGGCTCCCCTTGCTAAATGTGATCACCTCAATCGCACGGAGTCGGATCATGCTCCTCTTCTCCTTCAGCTTCGTGCTAGAGCCGCTGTCCCGAAGAAGCCGTTTCGCTTTCTCTCCTTCTGGCCTAACCATCATTCTTTCCTCCCAACTGTTGAGCTTGCATGGAACTCCGTTCATCACCATCATCCGCTTATCAATTTGGGAATGCGGCTTACAGCTACCAGGAAAGCTTTGTCTGCATGGAGCCATGCCACCTTTGGTAATATATTCCAGGCTGTGAAATCTGCCGAAGATAGAGTGGTGGCTGCAGAAGTTGCATTTGAAAATGACCCCTCCTTGAGAGCAGATCTTTTTGAAGCACAAGCCCATCTCAAACACAGAATTCTAATTGAAGAATCCTATTGGCGACAAAAGGCTAGGCTCAAATGGGATTTGCAAGGGGATCGCAATTCGGGATACTTCCATTCTTGTGTGTCCAACAAACGTCGTCGACTGCACATCCATCAACTTCGGGGTGAGGACGGAGCTACTGCAGTGGAGCTAGAGGCCATACAACAAATTGCGAATGATCACTACACTAGGGTATTCCTTCCTGAACCCGTTATTATTGATGATGATTTTATGTCTGTTCTTCCTACTCTTATCAATGATGAGGATAATGATGCTTTGACTATGAAGCCTAACATGGAGGAGTTGTTTAATACGGTTAAATCTATTGATCGTCATAGTGCCCCCGGCCCTGATGGCTTCAATGGGGTGTTCTTTATCAAATGTTGGGAGATTATCAAACATGATATCCTTGCAGCAGTTCATATGTTTATCGACGGCTTCTCCTTGCCTAAGGTCATCACGAGTACTCTCCTAATTTTGATCCCGAAAATCAAACATCCTGCATCCATTGGGGACTATCGTCCTATCAGTCTCTGTTATTTTGTCAACAAAATCTTCTCAAAGCTGTTGGCCAATAGGCTCTCTCCGATGATGACGCGGATCATCTCTCCTGAGCAGAGTGGATTCATAAAAGGTAGGGAGATTGTCGACAACATTGTACTGGCTCAGGAAATGTTTAGCATGTTGGGTCATGACAACTGGGGTCGTAATGCTGCTATTAA
>JANAVB010013400.1:14185573-14393073 GCA_029216955.1 Iris pallida
GGGGAGTGAGCTCCATGCGGCTCAGAGAATTAGTCATATGCGGCTGAGGCAAATTAAGTCTCATGCGGCCAAGGGAGAATGTTCCCATGCGGCTGGGCAGGGCAGGGTCTTATGCGGCTCAGCGATCCAGATATGCGGCTGGCGGGAAACTGAATCCATGCGGCTCAGAATGAATACTTGCCGCATGAACTTGTCATGCGGTCAAGTGCTGCCATGCGGCTCAGGACTGTGCTTCTTCTCCAAATTTTCGAGAAGAAGCACACCAAGAAACCATGGCTGCCATGATGCATAAAACCCTCATCCGGAGTCCAAATCCGGACTTCCTTAGGTCAAAATGGGGTAGAACGAGCTACTCTACAACATGGAACCAACAAAACTCAAAAATAACAAGATTTAGTAGATCAAAACCCAAGAAATCCAAAAATAATACAAACTTAGATCTACAAGAATCTACCCATGGAAATTAGAAAAGCCAAGTACTAAAGTGTTTTATAATGTAGTAAAGAAGAGAATGGAGCAATAAAATCAGAGTTCCTCCATGAAGCAAGTTGCACTTGCCTAGCTCTCTCTCTCTCTCCCTCTCACTCACAGGTTGGTGAGAAATTTAATGGTGAAGGAAGATGATGATGAATGAAGAGAGAGAAATGAGAGAGTACATTAATAAAGGGGTTGGTGGTGGTAGGTAGGAGTGGTTCACATATAAAACCAAACCAAGGCAAGCCAACCGAACCGAACCAAGACAATGCAATTGCCATAGGGAACCACAAGCCAATTAAACAAATTAAACAATATTAATCAAAATTAACTAATCATGATTAAGCAAAAATACGGGTCCAAAACACGTATACGTATACTAAATACGTATCACAGATTTGGGACACTACATTCTACCCACCTTAAAAGAATTCCGTCCTCAGAATTTAAATCAAGAGGCTAGAGATGTCGGGACAGCTATACTATCATAGGCAATCTACCACTACCAATCAATCATACAATCATTCATGCAAGCAAGGATTCGAAGTGTAAGGTGTTTGCCATTAAAATTGTTTGATTGAAAACTTTAATACAAACAGAACAGTGTTACAATGTAGGACTTAGATGTAGTCCTAGGAGTACACTTTTGTTTAAGCTGGGTCCTTAGTGCCAATGGAGCGAGTGATAATGCGTTGACTCCGTTGACCGGCTGACGACGGTTATCGGTTCTCTGAAGGCGTAGATTGCTCTGGGTGCTGGAGCTTGCTGAGAGGAGGAAGACGTTGAGTGTCTGTATCTGCCTCTCTGATGATTCCTTGTATATTCGTTATGGATTCTCTCTGTGTGTGCAGGAGAAGATCCCTCTATTTATAGTTTTGCAGGCTGGCTGCTCATGCGCGCATGTAGGATGCGCCGGTGTGTGGGGACGCCACGTGGAGGTTGTTGATGGAGGCGCGTAGATGATGCACCCTGATTGAGGGGGAGAACTCTTCATACTGCTGTTGTGATCCGGCACGTAGCAGAGGAGAAGATCTTTCTGTTGCTGAAATCTTGGACGAGTTGAGTCAAAGGACACGTGTCATCGACCCATGGCTCGAAGATCTCGGATTTGGTGGGGGGTAGTGATCTGGTGAGCTGCGCCTTGATTGGGCGCAGGAGGAGGTTGCGGCTCATAACCTTTAGGAGTTACAAACCATTTAGGGCGCATGGCTTTTGAGGCGCATGCAGGTGACCTTCCTTCTGTCTTTCGGGATCAGAGATCAGTCCGGGGCGCATGGCTTTTGAGGCGCATGCAAAGCTTCAACTGGAGACTCTTCTTCTGTCTTTAGGGATCAGTGAAGGGTCTGAGGTGCATGGCTTTTGAGGCGCATGCTGGTTTGGACGCATGGCCGTAGAGACGCATGGTGATTTAGATGCATGGCCATAGAGGCGCATGCGGATGGCCACGTGGCAGTAGCCGTCGGGATAGAGTCATGATGATGCTGACGTTGTCGACGCTTCGTTCTCTGAAAAAAGCTGTCAACTGTTCAGACTTTGGGAAGCGTACTGCCAACTCTGGTGTCAGTTCAGCATTTAATGTTTGCGACGTTCGATGGACAGTTGAGTGGGCACATTGGTTGGTGTTCCACTCGGCATGGAGATGTGAGGAAGGACGCATCCTCTGTGATGTGCCGGGTACTGTAGGGCGCGTCTGTGTGATGTGCCTGATGCTGGAGGGCGTGTCCATATGATGCGCCTGGCGCATCCGACATGTCCTTTAATGATGCGGCTGTCTCGCTCCTCGAGTGCTATAAATAGCCGTTTGGCTGAATTCGAGGCGTCTGGTTCATCCATTTAATGTAAATTCATTGCACAGAATTCGGAGAGTCATCCACTTGGCGCGTGGGTTTGATTTGCCCGGCCTATAAATAGTGGCATGGAGAGAAGGTTTGCTCCTCATTCCCTCATGTACTTCTAACATGAACTTGGATATGTGGGTGCATTCTGTTGACGAAGTGCTCCCGAGGGTAAAGATGAGACGTCGTGTTGTCTTCGATGCACTTGAAGGTGACTGTTACATCCAAAAGACGGAGTCGAGGGCTTCTGAGGCAGGCGGAAGGTGCCTGTTGCATCCAAAGATAGGGATGTTCGGGCCTCGTCTCCGTTGTTCCGGAAGAGTCGTAGATCGGAATGGTGGTGCTAGGCTCTCTCTTCCTTCAAAGTGGGTGCCGCCCACTTTGATTGTGTTGAAAGCTCCTTGTGCCATGATTTCGATCACGGTCTTTCTTGGTCTTTAGAGGCTCTTTCGAAGCCTCCCCTGGCCACAGCATTTGCGGTGCTCTTCTCTTCCTTGGTTCCAGCCAGAGGGTTAAATGCTTTGCTTGGCGAAGTACTTATCAGGTGAGCCTGGCTGGAAGAGTGGCACATAACTGGGCTCTGCTCGGCCAGGTGAGCCTGGTTGGAAGAGTTGCTCATAACTGAGCTGCTGAAGGGATGCACATAACTGAGCTGGATGCACATAACTGAGCTGCTGAAGAGATGGTAGGATGCGCCTGGCTGGAGGCGCATGACATCTGATGCGCCTGGCTGACAGCGCATGGTGACTGTTGCGCCTATCGGAAGGCGCATGGTGGTTGCTGCGCCTATCTGGAAGGCGCATGGTGGCTGTTGGCTGTAGATCTAGGATCCTTCCTTTGTAGAAATTCTCCTTTGTACAACCTTTTCTAGACATGTAATAGACTTTTATATATATAAATAAAAAGTTCTTCTTCGAATGTCTATGGCTTATTTGATTAGCTGTCTGAGTTCTGGCACATATAATGCCTGGCGCATGGGCTTTCTGGTTGTAAAATTCCATGCTTCTACAGGACCCCCTTCAAAGTTTTTAAAACTTTTGAATAAGTTTTGGAATACTTTGAATAAGAAGCATGGAGGTCAGGGCGCATGATTTTTGGGCGCATGCTTGTTCGGGCGCATGCTCCTTGATGATCTTTTGGTTGTATTTGTTGTTATCTCCTCACGGAACCCGAAGCGACGGCTGAGATTACACGTCATCGGTTCACGCGTGCGACCAAGCCCTATAAATAGGTAAGGGTTGGAGAGAGAGAGAGAGTTCATCTGCTCTGTGCCTTTGCTTTCTTTAGAGTTTTTCTTCAAAACCCTAACTTTTTCTTCTCTGAGAGAATGGCTCCCAAAACTCCTCGCGGTGGTGCCGGCAAGGGGAAGAAGAAAGCGAAGGAGTTCGTTGATGAGGATTCACCTATCACCCCTGCAACTCCGGCCGACGTTCGTCCTGAGGTGACGGGTGGGTTTTATTTCCTTCACATAAGCTTTTGGGCCAGACTGTGCCCTAACTCAGATTTGCTGACGCTTATGGACTTTTGTCCTGATGATACGCCGAGGTTCTACCCCGCTGACGTGTATAGGTTTACACCTTTATCATGCACCGAGGTTTAATGGCTGACGCGCATGGGTTTCGTACCCTGATGATGCGCCGAAGCTGCTGACGCGCATGGGCTTACGCCCTGATGATGCGCCGAAGCAAGTTGACGCGCATGGGTTTACGCCCTGATGATGCGCCGAAGCTCTGATGCTGGCGTGCATGGGCTTACGCCCTGATGATGCGCCGAAGCTATTTGACATTTTTGCCTGACTTCCACCTTTGTTGTATCAGTGTCGATGACGATCCCTTTATTGAATGAGGTCCTTCTGGATGCTTCTCTTTGTCAGATGGGAGTTGATTTTGACGAGGCGGTGATCAATCCTGCGAAGGATGCTATCTTACAGGACCAACCTCGTGAGAGAATGCTACAAATCCAGACCCAGTTGCCTCTTTTCCTCCAGAGTATGATGGAGAGTGGTAAACTGAAGTCTGCTGAATCCGAAAGTATAACTTTCTTAAAACCTGCCTTTCTGTTTGGCGACCGACTAGTCTCTTCCGAAACGAAGATACTGAGGATTAGAGAAGACTGGTTCTTTTCTGCCAAAGACATGGTTTTGTACATGCGGCAGGTTGACCGCCAGTTGCCGCTGACGGCTTTTTATCGTCTAGCTTCGAAGAGAAGGATGGGTTGGGAACTTACTCCCTCTCAAGGAGGGGCCTTGGGAGGTACCCTCTCACTTGACGCCTCCTCGAACCAACGAGATACTTTGACTGCTTCACGAGCCGGTTCTTCTTTCAGTTACCGAGCCTTGCGTCCTGGGAGCATCTACAGTGAGGTCCCAAACGACACGTTTCCCTTCAGTGTCCCGATCTTTGCAAATCGGATGCTGACATCAAAGGTGATGTATCCGACAGGTAGCTTCAGAGTCGAAGGCTGGTGTCACTATATCCCGAAGTGGGACGAGTTGACCACTTGGGTGCTTTCAAGGTTCGAGGTTGAGCTTAAAGAGATCGGGCTGACAGCCGCCATTCGGGCCACGCAGGCAGGCGTGGACCTCAATAAGCCTATGTTCCTTGCGCTCTTGGAGCTTTTCAATGCCCAGATTGGTAGCTTCTTTACTCCGGTGGGGGAGTTGGGATTGGCCCTTCATGAGATGTACGAAGTGTCCAAGCTTCCTTGGGGCTCGGAACCGTACGAGGAATATTTTCCATCAAATAAAGAGATCCAAGTTCTGGAGGATAAGGATCCGGAGATGATGGCTGTTGACGTGGAGATTTCGGTATCCCCAGATTATGCCAGGAGGGAAACTAATGGTGCAGCAGCTTCCGAGACGGCAAAGGCCAGAACGGAAGCTTCAAGTGCCGAAGGTTTAACAAGCACGCCGTTTCCTGGTGGTGAAGAAGAATGGAGTTCGTCGTCTTCCGATGACGTTGCTCCAGAGCTGCAAGAGCCTGTTGCGGAGGCAACAGAAGTAGTTGAGACAGATGAGAGGGTTGAATCCCCTCTTTATCATGATGAGGGGAGGTCGGCTGCATCATTGCCGAGTCCTACCCCGGCTTCAACCGTGGAAGTTGAGGCGGCTACCACTCAGGAGGTAGCGACAGATTCTGTCCCTGTTGAGGGACTCGATGATGAGACCCGTCTGCCAATCAAGACCGCTGCGACGGGTCAAGAGATAAGTGATAATCTCCCTATTCTGCTAAGGGAGGTACCAACTGTTGATAGGATGTTGGGGGTAGAAGAGGTGGCTGTTGACGTCAGAGGTTCCTCCGGGCTTGAGAAGGGTAAGGGTGTAGAATCCTGTGTCGCTTCTTCTACCTGGGGGACCATCTCGACGCCTGTGTCGGCCCCTTCTGTTGCTTCGGCTCCTCGGGGTAGAAGTCCAGCCCCTGTTGATGAAGAGCCCATTGATGCCGAGGTTCAAGCCTCGTTGATTGAGGTTGGCAGATCTTCTTCCGGTCCGCAAACTGTAGTAGCTCCTCCAAGTCCCGCGATGACGCCGCAGGTCCTGGCGTATGCAGACGAGTATGTGAAATTCCTCGTCGAGGGGGTGTACAAAATGTTACAGAAGGGTGTATCTGCTGTGATGGATGCCAATGGGAGTTTTGCGACGACAAAAGCTCTGGCAATGCCCTGCATCGAGCTGATTCGTATTCACCAAGGCCACGACCATATGGCCGAAATTCTGGAGGCTTCGGTGATTGAGCTGGATGAGCGGCTCGCAGAACTTCAACGCATCCAGCGAAACGACCTCTCTGTCCTGATAGATGCGGAGAAGGGGAAGCTGATCGCCGAGATCGAGTCTTCATACCAGACCACCGTGGGCGTTTGGGAGCACGAGGTGGCTGAGACTGAGGCTGCGGTAGAGCAGTTGTCTCAGTCCATGAAGACGACGGTGGAAACTCGAGCTGTATTGGAAGCTAATATTGCGGATATCGACACCCAGATGCGCCACCTTGAAGACCAACGGGCCCGACTCCAGTTAGAGGTCGAGCGTGTCCGGGCTGAACATGCAGCATTTAAGAAGGATGAAGCGACTTTTACTCAGCGGACTCTTGCCTTGGCGCAGCAACGACGACAGCTTGATAAGAAGCATGCAAGTGATACTTCCGCTGGGGCCGTTGAATTGATGCGCCAAGAAGCAGAGCGACGAGTCCTGGCGACGGTGGAGGCCCGCGCAGTCGACCTAAAGCTTCGAATCAGGGAGCTCTCAGCCCATCCTGGGGAGATTCAGGGACCATAGCTTTTTCCCTTTTTCTTTTGTGTTCTTTTGCAACCCTTACTGGGGGATGATATAGTTTCTTGTACTCCTTTTTCAGAAGAATAAAGAAGTCTACAACCTTTTTTGTGATGTGTTCATCTTTTGTTGTCATGAACTTGATGATTTGTGTGGACCTATTATCTTTTGCGCACCTTGGTTTTCAGGTACAGATAATAAGTTTGAAGGAACCATCATGTTTGCTCAGAGGTAATGTGGACATGGCAATCATTGGGTTCGAAATGATAGAATCTCCCTACTCAGAGGTATTATGGACGTGGTAGGAATGATCTTGGGGGATACGCTGAACAACTCAGAGGTTATATGGACGTAGAAGTTTTGCGATAAATGTACAATAACGTAGGGGTTGTTTGTACAAGATGTTTACTCAGAGGTAATGTGGACATGGTAAACATGAAGGGTAGCGTAGGCTTACGAAGTGTAAGATTCTGCTTTGTAGGGTGTAGAGAGACAACTCAGAGGTAATATGGACGTGGTTATCTTTCTACTGGAAGATGCCACGGAACAGCTGGGTTCCGGAGGCGTATGAGTTTGTGGAAAGAGGTTGTTTGAGGAAGTACATGTCTGAAGGATATCAAGAATAGTACTTCTTTAGGAACTTGCCGTTGATGGGCATCATGAACAAGTCCCCATTGGGTTTGGCGAGCCGGTAAGCACCGTTTGAGTATACCGTCTCTATGTTGAAAGGTCCTTCCCACTTGGGCTCGAACTTTCCTGGTGTCTTGTGGGTCAACACCATTGGTCTTCTGACTGCTAAAACCAGGTCGCCAACTTGGAAAGTCCTCTTTTTGACCTTTTTGTTGAAAGCCTGTGATATACGGGCTTGGTAGAGCTCGATGCGTTGTTGAGCTAGGAGACGCTTTTCGTCAAGTGCCTCCAGTTCCCGCAGACGACGACGTTGATTGTCCTCTTCTGTGAGTTTGTTTGTGATTGCTACGCGGAGCGAAGGTATCTGTATCTCGAGAGGCAGTACTGCTTCGCTCCCGTAGACCAGGGAGAATGGAGTGTTGCCTGTTGGGGTCCGTACCGTTGTGCGGTAGGCCCAAAGGCATTCGCCAAGCTTTTCGTCCCAGTCGCATTTGTTGGATGACACGACCATTTTGAGCAGCCTGACGATGGTTTTGTTGAATGCCTCAGCCAATCCGTTTGCTGCCGGATTGTAGGCGGTTGAGGCCACGTTCTGAATGCGATTCTTGTCACAGAACCTGCTAAAAATGTGGCTGATAAACTGAGGACCATTGTCATGGATGATCCGCCGGGGTACTCCGAAACGGTAAATGACATGGTGTTTAATAAAGCTGACCACCCTGGAGCTTTTTACTTCTGCTAGTGGAACTGCTTCCGCCCATTTGGAGAAGTAGTCGGTGATGGCCAGGATGAAACGGTGTCCTCTCGATGAAGGAGGGGTGATTGGCCCTACAATGTCCATGCCCCAGGCTTCGAAGGGCCAGGAGGCGACTATAGGATGTAGCGGCTCTGATGGTGTATGTATGAAGTCTGCATGAAGTTGGCACGCATGGCACTTCTTGGCATATTCGACAGCATCGGCAACCATGGTTGGCCAGTAGTAGCCCATACGTCGCAGTCGATCTTGCAACTTAGGACCGGGTTGATGAGCTCCACAAGTTCCGTCATGAGCTTCTTGAAGAGCTTCTGCTGCTTCTTCGTTGGACAGGCATCGAAGGAGGAGCCCATCGAAGGAGCGTCGGTACAGCGTTTTGGTAGCCGTATCGTAGTAGAATCGAAGAGAGCGTCTCCTGACTGAGACGGCTTCCTTCGGGTCCTCTGGAAGGATTTCGTAGACAGCGAAGTCGATGAACGGGAACCTCCAGTCTCGGACATTAACACCAGTGTTTGTCGGCATGGCGTAGGCCACTCGCAAGCATAGGTTATTTCTGGGACAAATCAGATCTCGTCCTGTTACCGTGATATAGTGTTGAGTCCCAAAGGGCGCTGCTAATGAGGCTGCGAGGCCGGCTAGAGCATCGGCCTCCAAGTTTTGTAAACGGGGGACATGTTCAATAAAGAACCCGGTGAAGGTTGAAATGATGTTCAACGCGACTTCATGATAAGGGATTAAATCTTCATGGCAAACTTCGTATTGTCCCCGAACCTGGTTTACGACGAGTTTTGAGTCACCGTAAGCTTCCAGATGGTCGACCCCCAGCTGTTGTGCGAGCTGGAGTCCCATGACGAGCGCGTTGTACTCGACAACGTTGTTGGAGCACGGCTTTGAAAGAGAGTACGCACGCTGGATGACCAGCTGATCGGGGGAGACTAAGACTATCCCTACTCCTGCGATGATTTGGCCTTTGGGGCCTGTTCTCGAAGCGCCGTCGAAGAACATCCGCCAAACGGAGCTTCCTTCGGTGACGTTGGATTCTTGGACCTCATCCGGGATATTTTCATAGAGTTTTGAGGATTCTGGGATGGGGTGTGCAGCTAAAAAGTCAGCCAGAGCTTGACCCTTAACAGCTTTTTGCGGCACAAACACCATGTTGTACGGTGTTAGCAAGATCGCCCATGTAGCCAGCCGGGAGTTCAATGATCCTGGCTTCGTCATGAGGACTCTGAGCGGATTGACTCGGGAAATGACATGAATTGTCTGACCCGAGACATAATGACGAGTCTTCTGGATGGCAAACACCAAAGCCAAGCACTCCTTTTCGACGGGGTTGTACCGGTGTTCGGCCCCGATGAGTGTTCGACTGAGGTAGTAGATTGTTTGCTCGAAGCCTGTATCGCTGTTTTGAGCCAGCAGAGTGCCAAGAGAATGATCCATGGCACGGACGTAGAGGAGGAATGGTTTGCCGGCGACTGGCGCTACCAGGACTGGCGGGCTTGTTAAGTAAGCCTTGATGTCGTCGAAAGCCTTTTGGCACTCATCTGTCCAGACGTAAGAGACTCCCTTCTTCATGAGCTGAGTAAAGGGTTGACATCTACCGGAGAGGTTTGCTATGAACCTCCGGATATATGCCAGACGTCCCTGTAGGCCCCAAAGTTCTCGAAGGTTCTTCGGAGGGTCCATGTTGAGGATGGCTTTGGTCTTCTCAGGATCAACATGAATGCCTTTCGCTGTGATGACAAAGCCCAAGAATTTGCCGCTAGAAACCCCCAGAAAGGATTTAGCGGGGTTCATTTTGAGTTGATGTGCCCGTATGAGATCGAAGACCGTCTTCAGGTCCTGTAGGTGATCTCCTTTGAGGCGGCTCTTGACTGCGATGTCGTCAACATAGCATTCGACCGTCTTGCGAAGATATTGACGGAAGATGGTGCTCATAGCTCGCTGGTATGTTTTACCGGCGTTCTTCAAGCCGAAGGGCATTACTGTGTAGCAGAAAATATCCTTTGGAGTCCTGAATGACGTGTGTTTTGCGTCATCGGAGAACATCTTGATTTGATTGTAGCCTGAATACCCGTCCATGAAGGACATGCGCTCAAAGCCACATGTGTTGTCGATCATCACATCAGTGATTGGAAGCGGGAATTCGTCCTTCGGGCAAGCAGAGTTGAGATCCCTGAAGTCGATACGGACTCGTATCTTCCCGTTCTTCTTGGTGATAGGAACGACGTTGGCTACCCAATCCGGGTGTTGTTCCTCACGGATGAAGCCGCTGGTCAAGAGTTTGTCTACCTCCTGATCGATGGCATTCATGATGTCCGGACGGAAGCGTCGCTGCTGTTGTTTGATAGGTTTGGCATCAGGTAAGATGTTCAACCTATGCATTGCGATCTGTGGATCGAGTCCCGGCATGTCTTCATAGCTCTAGGCGAAGACGTCGATATACTCTTTAGCCAGTTGGATTAAAGATTCTCGATCTTCTCCTTCCAGGCTTTTACTGATGAAGATGGGTTTGGAAGAAGACCCCTCCCCGAGGTCGATCTGCTCGACTTCGTCTTCGGTGGGAGGTTCACGAAGCTCAAAACGAGATTCCCATTGTTCCCCTAGGCGTTGGGCCCAGGGTTCTTCTTCGAAGGGTTCTGGCGCTTGGTCTTCGCCTTCACCTTTTTGAGGTTGTACTGACGTCATGTTAGCTGACAGCACTTTCCTGAAGACTGATCCGATACTGGTATCGGAATCCCAAGTCGATGCTTTGGACGAATGGGAATGTTCTATGTCTTCTGCATCTGAACTCTCTAGGGTTGATGGCGGCGTGACATAGCCTAACCCTCGTCCAGTCCGATTATAATAGTCCTGTGGCTTTCCATTGGGCATCGAAAGCCGGACAGGGAGATGCCGACCCTTGCCGTAGTTTAAGCCTTTGTTGCTTTTCAGGTCGTAGCCCATCTTTTGGATGATGTGCTTTGCCGCATCCGTGTACCGATAGACTTGTACTCTGCCGGTATCAGGTTCGGGCTTGATTGACGAGAGGTCCCAATGGCGCTCGACTTTGCCCGAGATGATGGTGCCTTGGTCTCGGCTCCGTGGAGGGACTATGAAGACTCCTTGAGACGGGACTATTCGATTATGGTAGATGGTCGTTATTTGTGTTTGCAACGACCGTAGAGCGTTGTCTAATGTATACATGGCATTCCAGTGTGGAAGACAAGAATAATTAAAAGACACTCTATTATTGATAAAATACGAGATCTTATCCCGTGGGATTACATTGTCAAAGGAGGGTGCCTCTACGTCAGCCGAGATATAATCACCAAGCTCCTCGTCTGTAAGAACTGGAGGCAGACTAGGAGAGTCCACCACAGCTTTGGGGTCTGAGAGGGTTATATGAGCCTTCTCTGACACCTTGGATGACTGCGGCAGCTTGCCCTTGAGACGCACCTTGAGAGGCGCCTCGGCTGCGCCTCCGGTGAGTGGTGCCTTCCTTTGTAATTTTGCCACCAGGGGAGCCGATGTTTGAGGTGGCTTTCCCTTGAGGCGTATCTTCAGGGGTGCTTCGCGAGCCGGCGCTTTCCCTGATAGCTTGATGCTCATTGGAGGCACCTTCTGGGGTGGTTTTCCCTTCAGTCGGATTTTCAAGGAGGCGTCGGGAGTCGTCTCAGGCTCCATGTCCGATTCTGTTTCCGTCTCTGCCTCATCATCAGCGTCGTTGGCTTCCTCCTCGTCAATGGGCTTGTACAAGTCGAAATCAGTGAAGTAGGCTTCAATCCCTTTGAAAGGATCGATGTCTGCAAACTCCGTCCGGATGACGCCATTGGTGGATATATACTTCATGTACTGGTGGAGTGTGGAGGGCACCACCATGTACTCATGCAGCCATGGTCGACCGAGCAGGATGTTGTAGTTGACCTCGGCATCTACCACATAACAAGTTACCTCAGTTTTGAGGCTGCCAATGTGACACTTCAGTCGGATCTTGCCCAATGGCTCGCTCTTACTAGCATTGAAGCTACTGATGGTTGTATTGGAGGGCGCCAGCCGGTACATCGGGATCCCCAGCTTAGATAGCAGCACCTTCGAGATGATGCTTAGGGAAGACCCAGGATCGATCTGAATCCGGCTCACCTTGACCGAGCCAATGTACCCTGTATAATACAGCAGTCGGTTATGTCGGTGATGCTTGAGCAGCATATCTTGTTGGGTGAAAGTTATGTTTGGGATAACTTCATCCGCACAATGACAGTGCGCACAAGTAGTTGGGAGGTCTTCAGGCTGCTTGACCTGACTGAGAAAGGATTCAGCGTCCTTCAGAGCTTCGCAGAGAGCTTCTCGAGAATCTTTAGAAAGACGCAGGAGCTCGAACAAAGACAGGCGCGCAGGTGTACTGGCTAATTGTGCCAGAATGTCGAAGTTGTGAGGCTTGGACAGCCCCGAAGCATTCTCCTTCCGTAGAGGTCTGTCAAAACGGGCCTCCACCTGCTTCTGCTTATTGGCTGCTGAGGGCTTAGATGGACCCTCTTCAGGGATGGTGCTAGGAGGCACCACCTCGGTGGCGGCTTCGCCGGATTGGGAGCTCTGTTGTGCACGTGTTTGCACTGGAAGTGCCTCTTCTGTTGAAGAAGAGACCGTGCGGCAAGACTTGATCTTCCTGCCTTTTGATTTGGAGGTAGGGCGTACCTCCGATTGAGTCACCTCGGAGACGAGGTCGGGGTGAACCCAGAGGACCTCTCCTCGAGATGTGGTGAGCGGGGTGAGTCCACTCACATTGTCACGAGTAGGTGGTAGGTTTACCACCTCCATTGTCGCCTTAGGGATGGGGACAATGCCATCTTGTGTGGTAGTTGGCGGCAAGGTGCCGAACTGAAGCGAAACCACATTGGCCGACACCGTCTTCTCTTCATAGTCGACGGAGATTACATCCGTATTGATCATGCGCTGGATGTAATTCTTGAGGATGTAGCAGTCCTTGGTCGGGTGTCCGACAAACCGATGGTAGTGACAGTACCTTGGGTTGTCCACTTTCCTAACTTCATCAGGCCTCTTTGGGTCCGGTAGCTTGATCTTGTCACCCTGCTTCAGTATCTCGAAAAGTTGCAGGGTGTCGTCATCATTGAATGAATAAACCTCCTTGGGTCTTGGTGCCAGTGGAGGCTTCTGAGTAGGCACAGATGCGCCTTTTGAGGCATTAACAGTCAATGCCTGTTTTCCCTTTGCTTCTCGTCCGAAGCTGTTAGTGGCGGACTTTTTTCCCTTATCGTCAAAGGCGGGGAAGCTGACACCCAGAAGACGTGCATTGGCCGCCTTCTTTTCTGCAGCTTCAGCTTCGATGATCAGGGAGCTCCAGTCAGGAGGGGGAGTAGAGTTGAGCCAGAGCTTTACTGCAGGCAACATATTCATGCTGCAAGCGGAGAGAAGCGCATGTTCTGGCATGCCTGGAGGTAGCCTGAAGCAAGCCTATCGGAAGCGTTCGATGAACGCCCGAACCGTTTCCTTCTCCTTCTGACGTATCTCTATGAGAGACGCCATCGTCATGTCCTTCCCGCCGTCGTAGAAGCGGTCGAGGAAGAGGCGCGTCAGGTCGTCGAAGGACGACATGGAATTGTCGGGGAGGCTACAGTACCAGTCATACGCCACTCCTTTCAGGGCCCCGACAAAGATACTGGTGAGGAGCGCGTCCTCCTTCGGAAGATGCCCTGTCTGTGACTGGAAGTACGTCAGGTACCGTCGCGGAGAGTCCTTCCCGTCGTATGGGGTGAGTGTTTGTGGTTTATACTTTGGGGGATAAACCACCTTGTTCCACTCGAGGGGATAAGACTGGGGAATGCCCATCTTCTGGCGTTCCTCTTGCCTGTTCTTGGACTCGAAGCGCTCCCGCAGGTCTTTGATCATTTCGACCACATCCTCCGTAGAGCTAGGAGTCGGGGAAGGAGGTACCATCTGGATTGGAGCATTTGAGGGCTCCGAGGTCCGAGGTGCTTCTGTATCCGAGGGCGCCCGTTGGAGGGGCACACTCGACTCCCCATTAGCTCCTGGGTCAGGACCAGTTGAAGGTGTCCTGATCAAGGCCGACCGTATCTCAAACACTGCTTGAGTCAGTGCTTGCATAGAGGCAGAGAGGGTTTTGAGTCCTCCCTCCAATGAGTCTATGCGCTGGACTATGTCCTGTGACGGCGCATCAGACTCGACATCATCCCCAGCCATGTATACTGTCCTGACACGGCCAGGAGTGGATAGATTGGTTGAGGCTTCGCTTTCGGCCTCACTCTCATGCGGGGGAGTCACTTCTCCTGGTGTTGGGCCACCCCCAGCCACATTCTGGAGTTCATCTTCAATAGGCGCATCTGCAAGGGTCTGCTTGCCCTCAGCTCCGTCTTGAAGGACCTCTTCATTTCCAGAACTACCCCCGGCAGTGTCCTGGAGGACATCCTCATTTTGAGGGGCTTCAGGGAGAGTAATCTCGCCTTAATGATGAAGATCCGCCGCAGCTGTGCTTTGGACATCTTCGTCTTTGGAAGGAGGCTCAACAAGGGTCTGGCTACCCCCAGCTTCCTCCAAGGACTTCTTCCTCGACCGAGTGCCTTCAAACACTCCAGAGGTCGAGACAGCTGCCTTGGTTTTCCTCGGCTGGCTTTTGGATGAAGACGAGGAATTGGCAGTCGTCTTCCGGATTGATGAGGAGTTGGAGACCACGTTGCATGAAGCAACCTTTGGCTCCTCTTCAGCTGACACCTTTGTCCCAAGGCGACGTCGGAGAGGTGTCGATGATTGCAGTCGTTAGAAGACCGACTGTCTTGGTGGAGCTGCCGTCTTGCAACAGCAGTTGATGGTGACCACCGCACAAGTATGCCCCGTGAGAGGCGCATCGTGCTTGTTGGTCGACTCTCCTGACCGGCGCTTGTGAGTGATTACGTTGCGCAGGTTATTGGAGGAGAGTGGTGCCTTCACACCCCCTTCAGACGTATGGCAAGGCCAAACGCCGGGGTGGTCAGGTGAGTGCTGCGCCCCCTGATCTAATACCAAGCAGGCATCACGATCAGTAGTGGGGGAACCACAACATTTGAAGTGACTTGAACGGACCTCAAACACACAACCAGAGGAGGCGCGGGAGTTCAAGACCACTGAGTTTACCTCTCTCGACTTGGTTGTGCACGCAGTAGATGCACCCAAGCGAGAAGAGGACTTTGAAGATCGACTCGTTGTTGGTGCAGAAGCACTTGAGTCAACCTTGTACAGCTTGCCATCGGCAGCGCGCGTGATGACGAGCGCGTGCCTCTGGCCGGCTGCTGGCATAGCACGTTTGTGGCGCATGGCCCGTGCCGCCTTAGATTTCTTCATACCAGCCCGCTGGGGCGCATAGTACTCAGCATCCAAATTCTCCTCGCCATTACAGCGAATGAGTCTGTCAAAGACAGAGGCTTTTTGTGACGCATCAGAGGTGATGCGCGGGGCATTGGCTGTGCCCCTGCTCCGTCGACGTATCTTCCTCGCCTGAGAGGGAGATAGCTGGGGAACGTGGTCGGTCGCACGCTTCCCCAAGTGATGCGCTGCATCAGCGGGCGCACCTTGGTTGCTGAGAACGTCAGCAGGAAGGGAAGGCTGGATTGCTGCATCCCCTTCAGTGGTGGTGCCCGAGGCGTCGACCTTGCGCACCCAGGCCGTGCGGATCTTCTTCGGCTTTGGTAGCCGCTTCGAAGGACTAGCACTTCCTTCAGAAATGAACTCATCGTACGCCTGTTGATTGAGGCGCACGACCAGCGTCTTATGGGAGGAGCCCACCTTCACGTCGTCGGCCTGTGACACGACTTTCTCGAAAGAGGAGAAAGAAGTCCCCAGCAGAGTCGCCAGCTTGTTTGCCATTAAAATTGTTTGATTGAAAACTTTAATACAAACAGAACAGTGCTACAATATAGGACTTAGATGTAGTCCTAGGAGTACACTTTTGTTTAAGCTGGGTCCTTAGTGCCAATGGAGCGAGTGGTAATGCGTTGACTCCGTTGACCGGCTGACGACGGTTATCGGTTCTCTGAAGGCGTGGATTGCTCTGGGTGCTGGAGCTTGCTGAGAGGAGGAAGACGTTGAGTGTCTGTATCTGCCTCTCTGATGATTCCTTGTATGTTCGTTATGGATTCTCTCTGTGTGTGAAGGAGAAGATCCCTCTATTTATAGTTTTGCAGGCTGGCTGCTCATGCGCGCATGTAGGATGTGCCGGTGTGTGGGGACGCCACGTGGAGGTTGCTGATGGAGGCGCGTAGATGATGCGCCCTGATTGAGGGGGAGAACTCTTCATACTGTTGTTGTGAGCCGGCACGTAGCAGAGAAGAAGATCTTTCTGTTGCTGAAATCTTGGACGAGTTGAGTCAAAGGACACGTGTCATCGACCCATGGCTCGAAGATCTCGGATTTGGTAGGGGGGTAGTGATCTGGTGAGCTGCGCCTTGATTGGGCGCAGGAGGAGGTTGCGGCTCATAACCTTTAGGAGTTACAAATCATTTAGGGCGCATGGCTTTTGAGGCGCATGCAGGTGACCTTCCTTCTGTCTTTCGGGATCAGAGATCAGTCCGGGGCGCATGGCTTTTGAGGCGCATGCAAAGCTTCAACTGGAGACTCTTCTTCTGTCTTTAGGGATCAGTGAAGGGTCTGAGGCGCATGGCTTTTGAGGCGCATGCTGGTTTGGACGCATGGCCGTAGAGGCGCATGGCGATTTGGATGCATGGCCATAGAGGCGCATACGGATAGCCACGTGGCAGTAGCCGTCGGGATAGAGTCATGATGATGCTGACGTTGCCGACGCTTCGTTCTCTGAAAAAAGCTGTCAACTGTTCAGACTTTGGGAAGCGTGCTGCCAACTCTGGTGTCAGTTCAGCATTTAATGTTTGCGACGTTCGATGGACAGCTGAGTGGGCACATTGGTTGGTGTTCCACTCGGCATGGAGATGTGAGGGAGGGCGCATCCTCTGTGATGTGCCGGGTACTATAGGGCGCGTCTGTGTGATACGCCTGATGCTGGAGGGCGTGTCCATGTGATGCGCCTGGCGCATCCGACATGTCCTTTAATGATACGGTTGTCTCGCTCCTCGAGTGCTATAAATAGCCGTTTGGCTGAATTCGAGGCGTCCGGTTCATCCATTTAATGCAAATTCATTGCACAGAATTCAGAGAGTCATCCACTTGGCGCGTGGGTTTGATTTGCCCGGCCTATAAATAGTGGCATGGAGAGAAGGTTTGCTCCTCATTCCCTCACGTACTTCCAATATGAACTTGGATATGTGGGTGCATTCTGTTGACGAAGTGCTCCCGAGGGTAAAGATGAGACGTCGTGTTGTCTTCGATGCACTTGAAGGTGACTGTTACATCCAAAAGACGGAGTCGAGGGCTTCTGAGGCAGGCGGAAGGTGCCTGTTGCATCCAAAGATAGGGATGTTCGGGCCTCGTCTCCGTTGTTCCGGAAGAGCCGTAGATCGGAATGGTGGTGCTAGGCTCTCTCTTCCTTCAAAGTGGGTGCCGCCCACTTTGATTGTGTTGAAAGCTCCTTGTGCCATGATTTCGATCACGGTCTTCTTTGGTCTTTGGAGGCTCTTTCGAAGCCTCCCCTGGCCACAGCATTTGCGGTGCTCTTCTCTTCCTTGGTTCCAGCCAGAGGGTGAAATGCTTTGCTTGGCGAAGTACTTATCAGGTGAGCCTGGCTGGAAGAGCGGCACATAACTGGGCTCTACTCGGCCAGGTGAGCCTGGTTGGAAGAGTTGCTCATAACTGAGCTGCTGAAGGGATGCACATAACTGAGCTGGATGCACATAACTGAGCTGCTGAAGAGATGGTAGGATGCGCCTGGCTGGAGGCGCATGACATCTGCTGCGCCTGGCTGACAGCGCATGGTGACTGCTGTGCCTATCGGAAGGCGCATGGTGGTTGCTGCGCCTATCTGGAAGGCGCATGGTGGCTGTTGGCTGTAGATCTAGGATCCTTCCTTTGTAGAAATTCTCCTTTGTATAACCTTTTCTAGACATGTAATAGACTTTTATATATATAAATAAAAAGTCCTTCTTCGAATGTCTATGGCTTATTTGATTAGCTGTCTGAGTTCTGGCGCATATAATGCCTGGCGCATGGGCTTTCTGGTTGTGAAATTCCATGCTTCTACATAAGGCATAAGAAAGATATTACGCCTTACGAGCCAAACTAATTGGAATAACGTGATCAGATATCATCCTCACGCTCTCACACTTGACTCTACCAAGGAGCGATGAACTCAAGCAGCACGAACTAAACTGATAGTCTTGCGCTTGAGGTCTCTCTCTTTGGTCAAACATGGACACGGGCCTCTCCTCATACGAAAAGGTTAAGGCTATTGGTACCAACCTTTTCGAATGATCTAGGACATGGCTCGGGTCCGGGATGTACCGTTGTAATTAGGATACATGAAATACGTCATGCACCCCGCATAATGACGGTAGAAAAGCAAGATGAGAGGACACATATACCTCTCGGTCGATTCTGAACCTGAGCCTGGGCTAGGGCAAACTGCCGCGGGTTCCGTTGCTGGAAAGTCTGGGCCTGAGTCGACAATGGCCTCGGAGGCTGGTACTGCTGCTGAAACACTTGGGCCTGAGGCGGCAAGGGCCTCGGCAACGGGTATTGCTGCTGCTGGACTGGTACTGGAGCTGGTGCTGGCACTGGTACTGGTCTCATAACCGAGGGACTAGATACTGTCGATGCTGAATCAACCCTGAATGGGCAGGACCCCACCCTATGGTTCGGTGCCCCGCACAATAAGCATAATCCCAGCGCCTTGCGACATTCTGACACAACATGTCCAGGCTTCCCACAATAAGAACAGCCCACGACGGAAGACTGCGCTTGCTTCTGTTTCTGCTGAGGGTACGTCGGGGCCGAGTACTGATCCGACGTAACTGAGGTTGCTCGCCTCGGAGTTCCAATGGTCAATCCCCTAGCTGCCGGGGCTGGAGCTGATGATTGGTGCATCTGACTGTGGGACCGCTTCCGACCTCCGATCCTGTCCACGATCCTCTGGGAGGTATACTCATGCCTCCTAGCTGCTCACAACACCGCATCATAGGTCCGATGCTCGAACTGTTCTACTGCCAGTATAATCTCTAGGTGAAGTCCCTGCTGGAACCTCTGCGCTCTGTCAAACTCGGTTGCCACCAAAGTGGGAGTAAACCGACTGAGTCTGGAAAACTTGGTCGCATATCCGTCGACCGTCCTCCCCATCTGCTTAAGATTATTGAACCTGGTCTGCAAGTCATACCGAGCCACTGCATCATAATACTTAGTCTGGAACTTTTCGCTGAACACTGCCCAAGGGACAGGTATGGCCAATCCCACTGCTTGTGCGGTCCACCAACTGCGGGCTAGATCCAATAACTGTAGGCGCACCATAGCCACCTTCTCGTCTTCTGGAGTCTTCGCGGCTTCGAGAATCACCTTTATATCTTGTAGCCAAGCATCGGCAGTAATGGCATCCTCGCTGCCATCGAAGAATGAAGGGTTCAGGCGCTTGAAACTGTTGACCGTACTGTTCCCTCGGGGACCACTTCTATTCAGAGCATCCTCCACTGCCTGGTGCAAGGCATCGCCTCTACGATCCTGGGAAGCTAACAATGATCTGATGAGACCCACCAAAGTGCCATCATCAGGATTTGCAGGCTGGATTGGCTGAACTGGCGGTTCTCCTCCAGTAGGTACGACTCTGGAGGCTGCTCCTGAGTGCTGGACCTGATCTTCTGGTTGCTGCTGGTCCACGGGAGGTGATCCGCCTTGCTGATCGACAGGTCCAGGTTCAATGCCGCTGAAGAAGACGACATAGGAACAATAAGAAAGGACCAGGACAGATCAACGATTACAAGCATGTGATCAGGACAAGAATTTCAGGAATCAAGAGGATACGAGCAGAGATCAAGGGCGAGTACTGATTGAGACATCTATTCGGTAAACCCTCACACATCTTGATTAACAAGACCTGCATGGGCCACCACTTAAACCATGTCACGCCCCAGAACCAGAATACTGGAGAGCGGGGGCAGACATAGCCAGCTACGTATAACGGAATGGAATCCACACCGCTATACGGTCACGGCTGTCTAGATATGTGAGGGTTTCACTACAATCCATCAGTCTCTTAAGGTCGAAAAATAGCCTATTGTCTCAATCTCAACCAACTAATAATAATCACAAGATATCAGATCACCAAATATACAATTGTAAGGCGTCCCAAACATTACATATCCAGATGATCATAAAGCTAGTCGTACAAAATGTAAGGACTAGCAAGAGTTTAAGTCATACATGATCAACCTCGAGTTGCCAATCATGCTTACAGCCCGTAGACAGACAGTAAATAAAGTTGCAAACGAGCTAACACTTGCTCGGCGGCTAAACGCCTCAAAAGAATAATTTTACAATAGAGTGGGAGAGCAAAAATAAACCCACTCGTTGCCCTGGTTACGCCTGGTGACCACCATCGGGCTGAAATACAGGGAGATCCTTTGGTGCAGCTCCGGTATCTGGCCATACAAAACCAGCTGGGTCAGACCCCAGAAAGAGCAAGTGCCACAAAGGAGGCTTCACTTAGGAACTAAAACCAGCAAATTAGCACAAGAATACAATTACATAAAAAGGCAGTAGTTTAAGAAAAACATGATGGGTAATTATAAAAGACAATCTTGCATAGAATCACTAAAAGACAGGATATATGGAAAGAAAGTATGACAGGATGATATACGATAAGATAACCATAGGACTATTCAGATAGCCAGGTTACAACCCGTAAACCAAACAAGGACCGGGGTTGTAATCCTTCGTCTGAACGGAACTTGGTTTCTCTCACCATTTATCGGCAAGATAAATATAAGAAATCAGGTTAAGTAACATTCTGGAGTGACCATCATTATAGTGACAATCTGGAGTGACAATCATTCAATCATTCTGGTACAATCTTGCAATCAATCAATTCTAGACAATACTATACTGGACTAGACTCCATCCAAGCAATCACGGCCAATCATTGCCTACGGCTTTCTACATTAACTAACTAGGGTTATAACAATCCTAGTTACTAGCAAGATGCAATGAGATGCTCCAAGTAGTTACAGGCCCTGCAGCTATCCAGGTTATCCAGGCAATCATTATAGTGACAATCTAGAGAGTTCAATACATCAGAGTGACAATAGAGTTCAATCATAAAAGTGACAATCAAGAGTGCCCCACATGACAGTGGACTGGAAATGTGCCCTACTCGTCGGCAGGCTACAAGTCCAAACATTTGCGGCCGGGATAACGGGATCGCCTGTAACTGGGGAACATCTCCTCATGATTACTGTGTTATACTAGTTATTAACCTTAGTTCATTTTAGTAGGTACTCCTGACCGTGGTACTCAGGAGTCCCTGTCTTAGACATGATGCAAGACCAGACTGGTTTATTTGTACAAGCACAATCGTCCACGATGTCCAGGTTATTCAATCTTATCAAGTCGTGTTAGCCGTCGCAACAGCACTTCAAGGAATATCATGTCAAGTTCACTGTCAGGAGTACGCCACGGCGGGCCACTATCATGTCATGTCATGTTACTCGGATACAATTATCATTTCAATCATGCCAATCAATTTGTGAATTATCAATTTCAGGACAAAAGGCGTAAGGATATAAAATGAGCGTAAAATATCTAATAGAGGTAAAGCGTACTCATGTTGTACTGAAGTTACAAGATACATGATAATAATAAAAGAACAATAGTAACAATAGTAGCAATACTAATGTAACAGGGCCCGACAGGGAAGTCCATGCGGCTGGGTCCAGGCAGAATTCTATGCGGCTGAGACAACAAGGTCTTATGCGGCCAGGGATAACAATTCTTATACGGCTGGGAATAACTTTCCATGCGGCTCAACTGATATGGGTTCATGCGGTCAGGTTGGACGAAATCCCATGCGGCCCAATTTAGATGAGTCACATGCGGCTCGGGGTAACAGAGCCTATGCGGCTCGCGGGGAGTGAGCTCCATGCGGCTCAGGGAATTAGTCATATGCGGCTGAGGCAAATTAAGTCTCATACGGCCAAGGAAGAATGTTCCCATGCGGCTGGGCAGGGCAGGGTCTTATGCGGCTCAGCGATCCAGATATGCGGCTGGCGGGAAACCGAATCCATGCGGCTCAGAATAAATACTTGCCGCATGAACTTGTCATGCGGTCAAGTGCTGCCATGCGGCTCAGGACTGTGCTTCTTCTCCAAATATTCGAGAAGAAGCACACCAAGAAACCATGGCTGCCATGATGCATAAAACCCTCATCCGGAGTCCAAATCCGGACTTCCTTAGGTCAAAATGGGGTAGAACGAGCTACTCTACAACATGGAACCAACAAAACTCAAAAATAACAAGATTTAGTAGATCAAAACCCAAGAAATCCAAAAATAATGTAAACTTAGATCTACAAGAATCTAGCCATGGAAATTAGAAAAGCCAAGTACTAAAGTGTTTTATAATGTAGTAAAGAAGAGAATGGAGCAATAAAATCAGAGTTCCTCCATGAAGCAAGTTGCACTTGCCTAGCTCTCTCTCTCTCCCTCTCACTCACAGGTTGGTAAGAAATTTAATGGTGAAGGAAGATGATGATGAATGAAGAGAGAGAAATGAGAGAGTGCATTAATAAAGGGGTTGGTGGTGGTAGGTAGGAGTGGTTCACATATAAAACCAAACCAAGCCAAGCCAACCGAACCGAACCAAGCCAATGCAATTGCCACAGGGAACCACAAGCCAATTAAACAAATTAAACAATATTAATCAAAATTAACTAATCATGATTAAGCAAAAATACGGGTCCAAAACACGTATACGTATACTAAATATGTATCACGGATTTGGGACACTACATCCTACCCACCTTAAAAGAATTCTGTCCTCGGAATTTAAATCAAGAGGCTAGAGATGTCGGGACAGCTATACTATCATAGGCAATCTACCACTACCAATCAATCATACAATCATTCATGCAAGCAAGGATTCGAAGTGTAAGGCATAAGAAAGATATTACGCCTTACGAGCCAAACTGATTGGAATAACATGATCAGATATCATCCTCACGCTCTCACACTTGACTCTACCAAGGAGCGATGAACTCAAGCAACACGAACTAAACTGATAGTCTTGCGCTTGAGGTCTCTCTCTTTGGTCAAACATGGACACGGGCCTCTCCTCATACGAAAAGGTTAAGGCTATTGGTACCAACCTTTTCGAATGATCTAGGACATGGCTCGGGTCCGGGATGTACCGTTGTAATTAGGATACATGAAATACGTCATGCACCCCGCATAATAACGGTAGAAAAGCAAGATGAGAGGACACATATACCTCTCGGTCGATTCTGAACCTGAGCCTGGGCTAGGGCAAACTGCCGCGGGTTCTGTTGCTGGAAAGTCTGGGCCTGAGTCGGCAATGGCCTCGGAGGCTGGTACTGCTGCTGAAACACTTGGGCCTGAGGCGGCAAGGGCCTCGACAATGGGTATTGCTGCTGCTGGACTGGTACTGGAGCTGGTGCTGGCACTGGTACTGGTCTTATAACCCTGGCACTAGTTAGAGTAGACATTTTGGACTGGACCTTGTCTCCAGCTTGCTACTTATGTTATGATATTATATTTGGGATTGTATAATTATATTACTTGTGTCTCTCTCTCGTTGTTGAGCTGGATATTGCACTTGTGGTTTTTATCTATCTGGTTTTTCGTGCCATACTTCTTCCTTCTAGTTTGTGATTGATTTTATTAGTATTTTATATTATATACCTCTGTACGGAGATGACAGGTTATTATATACTGTTTTGTTGGCTAGTAGACCTACAACGTTCTACGTCGTTTTTACGGTGTAGGCTGGGCGTTGTCATGCACTTGTGCCCCTACCTAGGGTGTGGGTCGTGATAGGATGATACATCCATACCAGAATGTGATGTACAGTTTGCTCGACATGTATATGCAGAACACAAGTCTGAGAGAACTTAACAAGTTATCTACCCTGTATTTCTCTTACTATGTTAGGCTAAAACCCCAGTTTTATCCTACCTGTACTCTATGCGTTTATGTGCTATGATTAGGTAGGATTTGATCTAAGTGCAATTTGGTGGAGGTGGTTGCATGGGGATACAACTGGGGACTGTTTTGAGTGCAACTAGTATCCTGCAACCGCTATAATTGGAATCTTGATACAAGGGTCTTGATAATCAGATACCAGAACTTCTGATACCCAGGTTTGATACAAGTGATTAGGTTATGATGTAATCTGATTTAAGGATTCTGATATTGAGCCGCACGATGATACCTGTATGGTCCTCTTAGACATACTCTCGACTACCCACACTACAATTGAAAGCAAGAAGCAACCAACTGGTTTAAACAATCAATGACATAGTTGCGTAGAGGGAATTACCTGTTTATAGGAATTTGACTGCGTTTGCTCGATGCTCGTCTCGACTTAAGGGGAGAAGAACTTGCTGCAAAAATGAAGTAGAGATGCTAGGGTTTTGTAGAGGGGTTGGGGTCGGCTACCAATCCCTTATATATATGTGCGCTAGCACTCGATCAATTTAGGGAAGATAAGGAAGAATTTGATTCATTCTTATCTAAAGTTTGGCGAGGGTTAGTTTGAATTCTTATCGAATTCAAACACAGAGGTTGTGGGTTCGGTTGAAAAAAAAGAAAAGTTTGAACTAAGACATTTACATTATGGTCCCTGTCAATACATTTATTACCCATTGATCCTCTATTGATATTTATTGTGAAACAAAAATATAAACATAACAAATATATATGAGACAATAACAAATGGGTATAACTTTAATAAATTCGAGAAAAAATTGGTCAAGGGGTTGATAGGAGGACCATCTACATCTAGTGGAGTTTGCCTACAACAGCAGTTATCAGGCTAGCTTTGACATGACTCCATTTGAGGCACTATATAGTCATAGATGTCACACATCCTTATCATGGGATGATATTGGAGAGAGGTCGTTATTGGGACCAAAGATGGTTATGGAGGCTGCAAACAAAGTCAGACAGATTCGGGATCATTTGAGGATTGCACAGGACATGCAGAAGCACTGGGCAGACAACAGTTGAAGATCCCTAGAGTTTGCGGTTGGAGATCTTGTGTTTTTACAGATTTCACCGACTCGGGGCATTATCAAATTTGGCAGAGGCAAAAAGCTGAGTCCAAGGTTCATTGGAACATTCGAGATTTTGAGCAGAGTAGGGACAGTAGCTTACATATTGCTTTGCCGCCTAACCTGGAGGGAGTACACGACGTCTCACAGCTTCGGGGGTACATAGCAGACCCCAGATACGTGGTTGATGACTCAGAACAGGAGGTGGGACCTACTCTCATTTACTCAGAGCAGTCAATCGAGATACTGGACCGCAGGGAGAAGAAGTTGTGTCACCAGACTATTCAGCTAGTCAGAGTTGCTTGGAGGCATCACTCTCCTGGAGAATCCACCTAAGAGAGAGATAATGAGATGAGAGAGAAGTACCCCTATCTCTTTGAGGATTGATGTACTCTTTTACCCTCATGAAATTTCGAGGACGAAATTTTTAAAGGGGAAGATTTGTAACTTCACTTTTTTTTGAATAATAGAAATTGGACATTTCTCTATATTATTTCTCTATTAAAACCTTTAATTGAATATTTTAAATTAATTTCCAATACTTAAGATTTTATTTTCTAAATTAGTTTCCAATATTCAAGTTGTATTTTAATTTTCTAGTTAATATTGGAATAGCTTTAATTAGGATTGAATATTTTCCTAACTATTTAATCCAAACTCATTCTTGGGCCGAGACAGACCCAACAAACCATCAGCCTAAACTCATTGAGCGCGGACCCTTATTAGGTTTCCAACCCAATAACCCAACAAGTCTCATATAAATATTGAAGCTAAACCAAACCATCCTATTCTTCCTACATTTCAAACTTCCCTCCATTCCCAAATTGAGAAGCAGCAGGAGTTGCAGCGCCGCTCGTCGACGGATCAGAGAAACGGAGCTTCCAGATCCTTCTCTTCCATCTCAACCCTAGATTTTTAGCCACCCAATCTCTCTCGACCCTCCAATCGTAACAACCTCTTAACCGCCGATCACCGGCCAATTGCCCGCCCAACCGCCCAACCGCCTGCCCGCCTGATCGCCTGCCCGCCCGTGCACCGCCTATAAATAAACCCTCTGTTCCCTTCTTCTTCATCGATCCCTTTTGCAGCGAAGCTCTGCTAAAATTTCCACTCAATCTCTTTTTCTCGCCATCATCGCTCGTGGAAGCTATGGCAATGGCGACCGGATCTGTGGATTGGGACCTACAGTGAAGACACAACGTTGAGGACGACGACGTCAACAATAGTGATGGTGAGTGATCGATTCTTCTCTAAACCGCTCCTTGATTCCTCTGTTCTTCTCTCCGTCGTGAGAACTGAATTCGTTTCATCCGTGGTCAGATTTGGGACGACGAACATTTGACCTTGTCCTGATCAAACTGCAGTAAAAAATTCCATTTAAGAATCGGTAAGCCTTCCTTCAAACTTTCGGTTCATCCGATCAATAGAATTATCATGGCGACGTTCTCCATTTCAATTCTGCAGAGGCAGCGGATTTGGAATCCTCATCGTAGTTGCATGATGATGATCGACTGACCTAATTGCGCCAATTCAGTAAGTTGAATCAGTGGCCTCCTTCTGTATTCGAAATCTGGGACTTTGGCGAGATCGTATTAATTCGAATGATTTGTGACTTTTTGACGAACAGTTTTGTTTGGTTGAATTTCCCTGTTTTCATTTGAATCTCGGTTGATTTTCCCAAAATTGATCAATCTTCAAAAAAATTGAACTCATGAAAGCTTTCTTGATTTATTGCACTGTTCCTGTTCGATAAAATGCTCATGTGATGATTGCTACCAGTTCCGGTTGCTACCAGTTCTGGGACTCGAGAGAGTCGTATCGGACTCGAGGAAGGATTGGTTAGTGGCAATTATCTCTCAGGCAAAATTTCTGTATTAATTCGATTGATTTCTTGCTCTGTATTTTACTGGGAGAGTTCTGTAGTGTCAAGACGGACACAGTGCCTTGGGAGTTGGCTGAGGACACGATTCTGTGTCGAGGAGACTGTGAGTAGAATGGCACTGGCCTGTGCTAGTAACCAACCTTGAGCTTTGGAGTTCAGTTCCTGGGATTTGTTAGACGAGCTATTTTACTAAATAGTAGCCGTTGGACTTTAGTGTTTGAGTTCAGGAGGTTGGTTTATGAGGGATTCGATTCAATAATAGTGTTGTTGGTTGCTAAATGGGATACTTGAGTCTGTGGGGAGAATGAGTTGTATTACAGTAAGGATTGAGCTCAGTGGATTCTAAGTTTGTTGTCTGAATTTAAACCTAGTAGCCGTTTGGAGTCTTTGGACTAGGGTTCACTTTGGGCAGAGTATGGGTTGGCATTGGCTGGGCCATGTATTGGTTAAATGCGGAGTATAGTCGGTTCCTAAGTGCTAAGGAAGGCTCTTTGATAAAATAGAGTGTTGGGCTGCCTCTTGGACTGACCATAGGTCATGTATAGTAAAAGAGAGTTACTAAGCTAGTCATAATAAGTTAGCTAGTCTTGGTTAATAATTAAAATTTTGGGTAAATAGTTCAAACCTAGGAATTAGTCTAAATGTTCTAAAACCTGTCTCTTTCTTTTAGGTGATTAGAGGACATTGATAAAATCCTGAAAAAGAGGCAAGTACATGTACTCAGTACTACCATCATTGCATGCATTGCACTCACATTTGTCATCGTGTAATTATTGTACTTTTCCGTTGCTTGTATTGTTTCTCGTGTCGGGTGGGGGACTTTCTAAGACATGTGATTGACTAATATTGGACAAATATTGCCTGATAGCATACTCTGTATGCCTGATGTCCATTACATGCGTGACTGATAGCACTGTCATCAAACATGCCTGATTATTGCATGCCTGATAGCATTGTCATTAGAAATGCCTGATAGCATATTTTATATTCCTTATTACATATTAGTTGCCACATGTTTTCAATGTCTAATTCCACATGTACACGTAGCTAGTGCATACTTTATATTTCACCTTGCTTCTCCGTCTTTCAGTTATATTTCGCTATACTGTTCCATTGACATTCTATGGTAAATATTATTGAGTTAAATTGTGCTTTGCTCCTTCCTGACTGGACTGTTGATTACAGGTGATCCCCTAGACTATTATAGACTACAGATGGATGGCCCAGCAGTGGAGCCCACTCCGGATGCTAGTGAGGACCGGGATTATATTCCCGAGATGTAGTCTAGATTGATTGTATATGATTCTATTCGATTTGGTTATATTGATATAGCAGGTCGAGCATTAGCCTTTATCTTTCATTACCGGCTTTATACCCGATCATTCATGTAAAAGGCTGTAATAACTGCTGAATAGTGATCTGTGATGGCTAGTATAGTATATTCATGATAGTTGCTGTGATGAGTAGTACTTTATTCTGTGGATGACTAGACTAGACGACTGACTACCGCTGTCAACGACAATATAGGTCGGACATGACTCGGCCTGTACCCGATTATTCGGGAGCAGGACGTAACAACTTGGGACCGAGAGGATGCCATGTGGAAGCGATATCTCCATATATTCACGAATTCAGGTAAGATTTACTTAATTATTCCTATGTTATAGGTTTCATATGATAATATTATTTTAAATTTCGAAGACGAAATTTTTTAAGATAGGTAGGTTGTAAGCCCCCTGATTTTTGACATTTATTTTTAGCTATTTTTATTTATTTTATATGGATATTTAAGTATTAAATTATATTTTGGGTCAATAATGACTAGAGTAGTACTTTACCATAGTTTTGATTTTTGAAGCACAACAAATATCGATTTCTCAAATCCAATTCCATAGACACGCCCACATTCAATTTGATATATCATGTCCCATTCAAATATGTTTTCCAACATTCTTTTAACTTCGCGCAATTTCGGATCAACTTAGGCCATTTTGATCATTTACCGTAATTCTAGGCCCAACTTCCAACTTGAGTTCGGGACTCGACATAGATCAAAATCGTTTGACCCAATATACGGTTTTGAACCATTTTGAGTCTACGGCGCACATGCCTAGATTGTACCATCTAATCGATTTCCCATGTGCTATTTATTTGCAAGTGGCACATAAGACCCATTAATTGATTTTCGGGTTCAATTAGACTAGAAATTCTATCCGGACCTAACCTAGTCAACCATACTTGTTAGAGCCTATCTAAGGTTGCCAAAACCAATGAGACATATATTTAAGTAATTTTTAATGATTAAATTGTAGCCATGTGTAATACTTTTTATATCTTCGACTTGGTCAAACACTCTCTAAATTAGGAAATCCATTGGGCCCGTGGATGTTAATGAGCCGCAACAGGCTCGTAAGAAACCATTTTGAGCTATCGTATTTTCAGAATCCTAAGCCTCCAGAGTTTAAGGAAAGAACATCACCAGATAACATGATGGACTGGATCAAGAAAATGGAATGTCTGTTCTCTTTTATCAGCATTCCTAGCAGCAAAAAGGTGGCTTGTGCCACCCTACAACTGAGACTGCGAGTCGACGATTGTTGGAACTGCGTGCCAGGGCCAGAGACGAAAAGATTACATGGGCTATGTTTAAGCATGCTTTCTTAGAACAGTATCTTCCTCCTGCAATCAATCAGAAGAAGGAAGATGAATTCATGTCGTTGAAACATGGGAGCATGTCCGTGGAGGACTATGAGTCAAAATTCTTTAAACTTGCCAAGTTTGCTAGCACAATAATTCCTAACGAGAGGGTTCACATGAATTGATTCATTCATGGCCCGAATGAGGATATTCAAAAGAGTGTTCTGAACTGAAAGTGCGAGGTGGTGGTATAGATGGAACAATTTAGCCTGATGAGCGCATCAATAAAATCTCAGACTGGTCGCAATCATTCTAGAAAATATACTACGATGGTGAGAGAAAGGCTGATGGGTAACTCTGAAATGAAACAATGTTTACCTACTATGGTTGACGAGGGCATGTTAAGGAAGATTGTCGCTATGCGAGGGTGTAGAATGCGGTCACTGTCGCATACGTGAGCATACTAAAGAAGAGTATCATGCCGCTAGTAAGGCTTGCTTCAGTTGTGGCCATCAGGGCCATGTTCTCAGGAACTATCCGAAAAAAATAATACAGCACAAAACCATAAGATACTGAGGAGGGTGGGCTGCTGAGGGACCCACCACTGATTCAAGACAACCGGCACAATGAACAGCTGTGGAGGCCTTGCATTTTCAAACTGATGACACTCCATCAGGAACATGACCATGATGGGGGTGAGTTAATTCTTTAAGTTTTAAGGATAAAACTTTTTCTCGGTAGGTTATTATGTAGTGCCCCGATCCTTGTGGTCCACTATGTAATACCTACGGCTTGCTAACTCAGTATTGAACTAATTATTTGGGGAAATCTTTGCCGGTATCGATTGATCACAAATGAAATGCAATGAACCTTTCCAACTAATGGATCGACTTCTATTGAAATGAATCCAAGGGTTTTCGTTGGATGTTTTCTTTTGCTGCTTGATTCTGATGAATGCATTTTCGTATTGATTATCGATGATTGGTTTTCATTGTTCGCTTGCATCGTATTTCGTATTCATTTCGAATATTGAGAGAAATAGACCGAAGTATACTAATCAAATGTTGGTGCCAATGTAGGACGCATAGGCGGTACGTGAACGGTGCGTGAAGTCCCTCCTTATCTCGAATAAGATTCAATTTTGGTGAGTTGCTTTTACCGAGCTACCATTTATCTCCATGCCTTAATAAAATGATCTATTGTCCACTCTCTTGTCGCGTCCCTGTGATCAACAATACCATAACCAAAATATAAGAGAAGATAAATGAATTGAATCAAATACAAGATATTGTACTAATGCTCAATCTGTTTTATACGAATTATCATCTGCTCCATTGCTATTATGCTTTATAATGTAGACATGGACAAATGAACTTGTACATGTTGAGATGAATGAGAAGAAGGCCACAAAAAGAACGTGTCATATCTACCAAGGCACGAAATGAACGTGTCACATATCTGTTAGGACGTGAAATAAATGCGTCATTGTCCGTGCATAAATCTGTTTCATTCGATAGAAATGCTAGAACATGTATTGGTCTCAAACAATTTATGCACAAGGTATCGTCTCTTGGGTGGATTCCTAAGGCGCTGGGAACCACTCGGCCTAGGAGAGATTATGGCACCTTGAGGTAAATGAGTCCTCGCAATCAGGTTGGTGTTGAGTCCTTAGCGACGAGCTGAACCAAGACAAGTAGAAAAATAACCTATGGACCATTATGTAGATATACCACATGCATGACCAGAGCTGTGAACTTCAATGTTTGCAAGAATGGAACATGAGTTATTTGTATATGCAAATTATGCTAACCTTGTCTTGTGCAGGGATGACATTTGGCGACGGGTAAGATTTATTATACAAGTGTTTTCTACTGCTATGTTTCTTATGAATTGGTAAAAAGAACGTAGACAAGCCGAAAAATCACTAGGAAACAACTACTAGCTTCACATGTTGATTTAGTGAGATTTATGTGAGCTCAGCCAAACGCCTCTTCCCAGTACATGTTGCATACTGACCCACATTGTGGGCATCATTTCAGATAGCAAGGAGACAGGGGGATTTTGAGAGGCGTTGAAAGCTTTTCCAATATAGTGGAACATTGTTCGATCGCCTCGAAGCTTTCTACTTTTAGTTCAACAAGTTTCTTTCTTCAAAGGTGTCTATACTTTTCGTCTATGTAATAAAAGGGGTATGATGTAAATCCACTAAATTTATACTATGATTTTTTTATGTATAAGTTGGTATTGATTTTTGTAATTCAGATTTTGTACGTCGCATACGAGTTGGCATTTGTCGTATTATACGTCGCGTGCTAGTTTGCGTTTCGTATTTGCTCGTCGAGTGCGAATATGTGCGAGGTACATATTTTTGGAAACCATTTTTATAATAAATGTATAATCTCAAAGTAATATGTGATAGATATTTATTTATTTAAATATATTTTTCTTTATTGCTTAAAGTTGCACAAAACGTATCGAGAAGTGAATTAGAATTTCCAAAAATTTAATTTATCCTTTATATAAAGGCTATTTTAGTTACTGGTAATTTAGAAACTATGTTTATGTAATTATTCTAGATTTATGCGAATACATGAAATTCAATTCATGAATATATGTTGATTTTCGAAATTAATTATAACTATATTTTATAATTTATGAAGATGATATTTGAAATTTTGTTTGAATTATATTGGAGTAAATATGAGAATTTAAATTAGAAAAGATTTTATTGACCTTATTTTAAATGCTTTTAAATTAAAAGTATGATTTATCTAGATCGACTTGGATTGGATTAAATTAGTTTTAAATCATTTTTGAATTAAATGACGGAATTATCTACATGGGGATTTAAATCAAACTACTCCATATCTAAAACGGGTTTCCACCTCCTATACAAGGAGAGTCACATTGCTCCTTTTTGCATGAAAATCTCACCACAACACAAAACGTGTATCGTGTCTGTGCCCTTCGCATCCACTATATTCTTCCAGTACATGTACATTATTCATCTTCGCGTCCGACAAATTCGAACATGACGAATCCAACAATAAAATCCGATAGCAACCCACGCCCGCCTCCATGCCATTGTGTCGACCAAGCCGGGCATCCAGCCCCTGCCGCCCTCTCTAACACCAATACCCGATCACCAATCCTTCATTGACTTTTACCACCACCAATTTCCATCACCGCCACGACAACCTCCCACTCCCTGACAACCCCGCGGCAACCACAGTAATCCTCCGCCACCGCCTCCACGGATTCCACCACACCCGTCGAACCCCCTTTCCTCGACACCAAATCAACCACCCCTTCACCACACACGCAAGGGAAGAAATTAAAAACCCAAAACCAAACGTCACCACTGCCATAGCCATCCCATCAAGCCACCGCCTCACCTTTAAGACCGCCGCTTCGATCCTGGCGATGCCGTCCTGGCGTTTTCTAGCCCGGCGCCAGCGTGCCGACTGCTGCACCGCCTTCTCGAGTCCTCCGTGCCTTCGCCTACCACCAGCGGTCTACGCCACATCCACGGCGTGGCCGGATCCCCATGCCGAGGAGCCGTCGGCGTGCCCTAGATCGGGCGCCGACCCCGCGTGAGACTTCATCGCCGTCGCCCCTCAACCAGAGTAACCCGCGTGCGAGCTTCCCTCCGATCCGTGTGCCGGTTAGCCGGCGAGTTTTCCTTCTCCGGCTGGTAACCTCCATTTTCCCCCTTCATTTTCTTCTGCTTCCCTTTCTTTTCTTTTCACTTGATTCTCAAATTTCTCTCTCCCAAAAGAGGAGAAGAGTAATAATATAAGAAGTTTTTGTTATTTTTATTATTATTATTATTATTCTTATTAGTATAAATTGTTCTAGTTAGAGTTAGTGAAAACCTTTCCTATATATTTTAGTAGTTTAAAAAATTAATAAATTTAAATATTGTTATGACCCTTATTGTAGCTTATGGTAGGTTAGTTTACTATACCCATAATTATACTAAATATTTTATTATCTAAAGTAGATAAATTCTAAAAAAATTTTATATATAAATTTTTATCCAAAATTATTTTGTAATAAAGATAATTGTATTGGACTTGCCTAAAAATGCACTACTAAGATATTTTATGGTATTCTAAAGAAAATCAATTCTACTTATTTCAAAACTTTTAAATTTATAGTTTGACCAAAACTGATTTCTTTTTGTTTCAAGTATTTAGCCTAAAATATTTAGATCAAATAGAAATGCAGTTTCCAAATTATCATACATATTTTCATGTATTTATATGAAATATTTTACTATGTAAATTATAGATTAAACCTAAAACGATATCTTTACTTATAAGTACTTTTAAATATTTTGACTAATAAAAAGCTAAGTTTTCAAGTATTATGATTATTTTCTAAAATATTATAAGTATCTATTTCTCCTAATTCTTCTTGATTTTTCATCCTTGATCATGACTAATCCCTCATTCCTACTTACTTGTAAATTCGGAACCTGTGTGCAACGACCATGGCTATCAGACATTCGTAACCTGGCGGATCACCACACAACACCAGGCGACACACCAGGCAAGATACCTTTCCATATTTACTGCTTACATTTAGTTGTAATTTATTTCAGTTATTGTATCTATATTTCTCGTTTATTATTTTTTTCTTGCATGTGGACTTAGAGTTAAGGGACTACCGTCAACTTAGTGTATCTTATTAAACTTGTCACGATTGTATCACGAGTTGTGTGTGAGTTATGAGTATCATATAGAGGTCACTTGCGTGTTGGCTGATCACCCGTGCACATGCATAGAAATAACTGTCAATAGATGTAGGTTAGAAGACTTGACAGTTATTAAGTATAAAATCGTATTATGGAAACGACCCGTGTTGGTGTGTCGTAGTTATGATGCACGTATAGTATCAATGGGGGGGAGAGGATAGCTATTAGCGTAGGGGCTACATTTACTTTTACACACATAGGTGGATCGATAGTGACTCGTGTGAGCGCTACTTTCTGCGCCTAGCTGATAGTAACTCGGATGAGCGCTACTTACTGCCATTTTTTATTTACTCTGCCGATCCTACAGCCCCTGTGTAGAACGTTGTCCTCAAAGTGCATATCACATAGATAGTTAGGGAACCACTTGTGTTGTAGTTTTATAGTATTTATATTGGACTTATAATGGCATGTTCTTCCTGTATCTTGTTACGTCCCTCTGAGGACCTAGTGATTTCTCCAAGTATGTTTTGTGATTTTCGCAGGTGCTCTAGCCAAGGCCATACAACCTACCTTCACGATGCTAGCTCTTGGATCGTCTTTCGCTTCACTCGATTGTTCCATCGTTGCTATGTACTTCTCTCTCTTTAGTTGGTAGTGGATTTGTCTCCGTCCAACATTTTTGTACAAATGACATTTATAAGTCGATTCTATGACATATTTATTTGTGGATGAGATTAGTTTCATAGCTTTCTACATTTCATAACTTTTGTATACATACGAGGGATTCCATATACTTCGTATGTATACAGCTGGCATATCTACCTACTTAGTCCTTGTATTTTGGAACTGGGGCGTTACATGTTTTTGTGGTGGCCCATGCAGGTCCTCATAAATTGTTTGGTCACTTTACCGTACCAAGCAAGCCTGCATATAGGATTAGAGTCTAGAATCTCATCCACTTGCTTGATTTCCACTTTCTTGATCCCCTTCTTTGACTCCCAAATTTCGAACTCTCGATCGACTCCTTTGATTTGCATCTTGTTTAAACTCTTCTATCGTAACCCTTACTTTCTGTACTTAATGGAGGTTAGGAAGATGACTTCACTAGTATCTGCTCATAGGTCAAACACATGGCTAGAAGGATTATATTGACAATTAGTATGCATTAGAGTCATATTTGAGCTATAAAGGCATTTTATTTTGAAGATTAGTTAATTCCAAGTTGGGTAGTAGCAATATTAAAAACTTCGAAGGATGGACAAAATTTTATTTGAGGCTACAAGTGGCAAGAGATTCGTGAGAACATCTAAATGATTGAGAAAACAAAATTCATTCCTAACTTTAGAAATGTTAGGATATTTATGACTCATGGGAATTATATATTTTTGACAGATATGAAATCGACTTTGAGGAAGATTTCAATTTTTAAATTTTGTAATATGATCTATGATTTATAAATTGAGTTATATTTTGAGTTAAAGTTTGATTATGGAAAAAAGAAAAAATCTTAAGGTTTAAATTGAGTCGTATGATTTTCGATTAATAAGATTGCTAATTTTGAGTTTTAAGTTTGAGGTGATGATAGTAAAATTTTGGTTTAAAATATTTTGGAAGATATGAAAACAATTTTTGAGAAAAAAAGTTTCAAATTTTAAATTGTGTCCTATGATTGATGATTTACAAATCTATTTAGATTTTGAGTTTAAAAAGTTTTGATTATGGTTATAAAAAATTTGGTAAAAAAAAGGAGAGAAAGAGAATGAGTTTTTATTTATGAAGGTTTTAGAAAATATTTATGGCTTATTGAAATATAAAAATCGATGTGATAAAAATCGAACGTTTTAAACTATGTCGTAGGATTATGATTGGTAAGTGCATTAAAATATTGAGCTTAAATTTTGAGATTGCTTTGAAATATATTAAGAGTTTTTATTTAGAGAGTTATTTGAATTTTTTTAGAGTTTTAAAGTTATGATTGGTTATGGAAATTTTTATAGATTCATGATTTATGAACTCTTGAGTTTAATAGTCGGATTTAAAAATGTTAAATTTTGAAAAAAGTTAGTAGTAACGTGATAAGAGTTTACTTTGAGATTTATGAAAGGGATTTGAATTTTTAGTCATAATTAAATTGGGCGGCTTAGAGTGAATACAAATTATGATAGCTTATTTTTGAAAATTTTATTAAGAAACTTTTTGAGGAAACTCGAGTTAAAATTTTAATGGTAGGCCACCAAAATAACCCTAATGATATAGAAGTATTCCACCCGAATTGCATATCTCTCATGACCATGAGAGTAGTATATACTCAAGTGTTGTTAGTCATCTACCAAACTACGTGACTGTATCTCAACATTGACTCACTCGACCTTTCCTCGTGACCTACTAACCGTTTGTAACTTGAATAATGAATTGATCGTTCCTTAACTATACTCATCTAGGAGACTATCTTCTCTCTAGAACTATGTCCCTAAATAATTTTTACTGTAGTCCTAATTAATTTTATTTCATGCTTCAACTTGATCTCCTTTATTTTTGTGCATTAATTGTCATCTCATGAACACCCACTTTCTATTTTAGATCTGTTGGCGTCCCTTACCGTGACTTTGACATTCGGAGTGTAATACTAGCTGTTACCTTCCAACAAATTTCATATGCAAGACCTAGACAAGCCCACCTTCATGTAAGTATATCATATCCCACTAAAACACGTCCCTTTGTACCCTATTTTTATTATGCGACTTTTGGGTCATAAAGACTAAACTATAACATTTACCATGATACCGATATATTTTTGACCACGGATAGGGACTCAACCTCGATTCAAATCTTTCGATCCAACATATGATTTTGATCTACTTAATTTCTTACATGCTTACTTGTGTTTTATCTTGACTGCTTAACCCCCGTCATTTTATTTTCATGCCTTATTTTGATTTACTTAAACCCTATCATTCTTTACTTACTCATGCAAAAACTCACGACCCCTATTTATTATCCAACCCTTACCACGATCATTAAACCTACCCGCCTTCCCCTTCCAAATTGTTTTGCTTCACTATGCTTCATGCAAACCTTGTTTCCTTGGATACCCTTGTATGGGGGTGAAGATTTGATCATAATGCCCTTTGGTTTGACATGAGTTAGATGGAAAAAAATCCCATAAAGGAGATGAGTGGTGTAGTTAAATGAAACGATTCGGTGGTTATAAGTCATAAGTTAATTGTGCTATTTGATTAAGAGGTACGATATTATGTTTTGGGAAGATCAAAGGATATTATATTTGCGAGTGCCAAAAAGGCTTGGGACTAATCCAAAGTTGAAACGAATTTTATGTTTGGTGCGTAAGGGATAAAATTTTCTTTACGTTGATAAATAAATACTAATTTCCTAGAAGAGTTTGACTTTTACTTCAACAAACCTGATTGAAGATTTTGAAATTTAAATTTCGAGAAATTAAAGCTTGAGGAAATGTGCATATTTATGTTGGAAAAAGAAGGATAGAGATTCATTGAATATCTATTTTTGAGGAGAGTATGAACGGCAAAATCTATTTTGAGAAAAATTTTGGATTAAATTTTTTTTGACTTATTAAATTACTATCATTCGGATAGCGGAGTTGATATATAAGTATAGATGGAACTCAAAATTTGGTGAGTAAATTTTGAAGGTTAATGATCAAAAGGAAAATAGGTTTCAAGGATTAAAGGATTTATGGAAAATAAATCTTGATAAAATAAGATGGAAGATTGAATATAGAAAGGTCTTGATGATTGTGCCAAGAGTTATGGTGATATCAAAAACAAGTTAGATTTTGAATATATCGTAAGATCGAGGTGGAAGAGATTCTTGCCTATTTTGAGTACACATTTTGTTGATCAAATTTGATAGTTGTCATGAGCTATCTTCCAAATCATACCTATGAATTCATTTTTCTAGCTATCGTAATATTCGAGTATTCAAAAATCTATTTCATTGTATGCCTTTTAATCTGATCAAATTTCTATTATCTCAACCCTACCTACCCTATCTATTCCTAAATTTTGAGGACAAAATTCTTTTAAGTTGGATAGGATACAAACCCCCTAAATTTATACTATGATTTTTTTTAATATAAGTTGGTATTGATTTTTGTAATTTGGATTTTGTACGTCGCATACGAGTTGGCATTTGTCGTATTATAGGTCACGTACGAGTTTGTGTTTCGTATTTGCTCGTCGAGTGCAAATATGTGCGAGGTACATATTTTTGGAAAGCATTTTTATAGTAAACGTATAATCTCAAAGTAATACGTGATAGATATTTATTTATTTAAATATATTTTTCTTTATTGCTTAAAGTTGCACAAAATGTATCGAGAAGTGAATTAGAATTTCCAAAAATTTAGTTTATTCCTTTATATAAAGGCTATTTTAGTTACTGGTAATTTAGAAACTATGTTTATGTAATTATTCTAGATTTATGCGAATACATGAAATTCAATTCATGAATATATGTTGATTTTTGAAATTAATTATTACTATATTTAATAATTGATGAAGATGATATTTGAAATTTTGTTTGAATTTATATTGGAGTAAATATGAGAATTTAAATTAGAAAAGATTTTATTGACCTTATTTTAAATGCTTTTAAATTAAAAGTTTGATTTATCTAGATCGACTTGGATTGGATTAAATTAGTTTTAAATCATTTTTGAATTAAATGACAGAATTATCTACATGGGGATTTAAATCAAACTAGTCCATATCTAAAAAGGGTTTCCACCTCCTATATAAGGAGATCCCCATTGCTCCTTTTTCCATGAAAATCTCCACCACGACACAAAATGTGCATCGTGTCTGTACCCCTTCACATCCACTATATTCTTCCAGAACATGTACATTATTCATCTTCGCGTCCGACAAATCCGGACATGACGAATCCAACAACAAAATCCGATAGCAACCCACGCTCGCCTCCGTGCCATTGTGTCGACCAAGCCGGGCATCCAGCCCCTGCCGCCCTCTCTGACACCAATACCCGATCACCAATCCGTCATCGACTTTTACCACCACCAATTTCCATCACCTCCACGACCACCTCCCACTCTCTGACAACCCCGCGGCAACCACAGTAATCCTCCGCCACCGCCTCCATAGATTCCACCACACCCGCCGAATCCCCTTTCCTCGACACCAAATCAACCACCCCATCACCACACACGCAAAGGGAGAAATTTAAAACCCAAAACCAAACGTCACCACCACCACGACCATCCCATCAAGCCACCGCCTCACCTTTTCGACCGTCGCTTCGATCCTAGTAACGCCGCCCTGGCATTTTCTACCTCGGCACTAGTGCCCTGACTGCTGCACCGCCTTCTCGATTCCTCCGTGCCTTCGCCTACCACCAGCGGTCAACGCCACATCCACGTCGTGGTCGGATCCCCACGTCGAGGAGCCGTCGGCGAGCCCTAGATCGGGCGCCGACACCGCGTGAGACTTCGTCGCCGTCACCCCTCAACCAGAGTAACCCGCGTACGAGCTTGCCTCTGATCCGCGCGTCGGTAAGCCGGCGAGTTTCCCTTCTCCGGCTGGTAACCTCCGTTTCCCCCCTCCTTTTCTTCTGCTTCCCTTTCTTTTCTTTTCACTTGATTCTCAAATTTCTCTCTCCCAAGAGAGGAGCAGAGTAATAATATAAGAAGTTTTGGTTATTTTCATTTTTATTATTATTACTCTTATTAATATAAATTGCTCTAGTTAGAGTTAGTGAAAACCTTTCCTATATATTTTAGTAGTTTAAAAAAATTAAATATTATTATGACCCTTATTGTAGCTTATGGTTGGTTGGTTTACTGTACCCACAATTATACTAAATATTTTATTATCTAAAGTAGATAAATTCTTAAAAAAATTTATATATAAATTTTTATCCAAAATTATTTTGTAATAAAGATAACTGTATTGGACTTGCCTAAAAATGTACTACTAAGATATTTTTATTGTATTCTAAAGAAAATCAATTCTACTTATTTCAAAAAATTTAAATTTATAGTTTGACCAAAACTGATTTCTTTATGTTTCAAGTTTTTAGCCTAAAATATTTAGATCAAATAGAAAGGCAGTTTCCAAATTATCATACATATTTTCATGTATTTATATAAAATATTTTACTATGTAAATTATAGCTTAAACCTAAAACGATATCTTTACTTATAAGTACTTTTAAATATTTTGACTAATAAAAAGCTAAGTTTTCAAGTATTATGATTATTTTCTAAAATATTATAAGTATCTATTTCTCCAAATTCTTCTCAATTTTTCATCCTTGATCACGACTAATCCCTCGTTCCTACTTACTTGCGAATTCGGACCCTATGTGCAACGACCATGGCTATCAGACATTCGTGACTTGGCGGATCACCACTCAACATCAGACGACACACCAGACAAGATACATTGCCATATTTACTGCTTATATTTAGTTATATTTTATTTCAGTTATTGTATATATATTTTTCGTTTATTATTTTCTTCTTGCATGTGGACTTAGAGTTACGGGACTACTGTCAACTTAGTGTATCTCATTAAACTTGTCACGATTGTATCACGAGTTGTGTGTGAGTTGTGAGTATCATGTAGAGGTCACTTGCGTGTTGGCTGATCACACGTGCATATGCGTAGAAATAACTGTCAATAGATGCAGGCTAGAAGACTTGACAATTATGAAGTATAAAACCGTGTTGTGGAAATGACCCGTGTTGGTGTGTCGTGGTTACGATGCACGTATAGTATCATTGGAGGGGAGAGGACAGCTACTAGCGTAGGGGCTACATTTACTTTCACACACATGGGTGGGCCGACAGTGACTCGTATGAGCGCTACTTTCTGCCCCTGACCGATAGTGACTCGGATGAGCGCTACTTACTGCCATTCTTTATTTACTCTGCTGATCCTACAGCCCCTGCGTAGAACGTTGTCCTCAAAGTGCATATGACATAGATGGTTAGGGACCCAATTGTGTTGTTGTTTTATCGTATTATATTGTAGTTATAATGGCATGTTTTTCCTGTATCTTGTTACGTCTCTCTGAGGACCTGGTGATTTCTCCAGGTGTGTTTTATGATTTTCGCAGGTATTCTAGCCAAGGCCATAGTTACAATCTACCTTCGTGATGCTAGCTCTTGGATCGTCTTTTCCTTCGCTCGACTCTTCCATCGTTGCTATGTACTTCTCTCTCTTTAGTTGGTAGTGGATTTGTCTCCGCCTAATGTTTTTATACAAATGACATTTATAAGTCGATTATATGACATATTTATTTGTGGATGAGATTAGTTTTATGGCTTTCTACATTTTATAGCTTATGTATACTTACGAGGGATTCCATATACTTCGTATGTATACCGCTGGCATGTCTACGTACTTAGTCCTTGTATTTTGGGTCTGGGGCGTTACATATGACGTATAGGCAATGTGGCTATTTTCAAAATGAGTTTTCAAAGAGAAATATGTAAGCCAAGCTATGACATTTTGAGTCACAAAGCATTGTACTTGTATTTCTTTCTAGTTATCAATAAAAAGAAGTGTTACTATTTCAATTCTCTATGTTAATTTGGTTTCTGTAATTATATTTGCTTCGTACGTGTATTTTGCGTTGTCTAGTTGTATTGTGCAGGTACTGACATTGTGTAAGCACAACTTAGGCTTGCACGACATCACACCTTAGCGAGGAAGAACGATCTCGTAGGGATCAAAACGAGGACGAATGACCCTAGTAGCATCGGGGCGTGACACATAATGACTCTATTTGGACACTAAATGGTACTTGTGTTGAGTCGTCTTGCTCACAAGTGCCAGGACACACTGAATCGAGTCCGATTACTCCCGATTGCGTCCAAATTTAATTCAAGAATTCGGTTAGAAATTTGTTCGAATAGTTGGTTTTCATAATTAAGAATGTGAAATCTCTTCGAATTCCAAATTTACTTGGAAGAAAATTTACATGAAACAGTTCTAAAGATCAATTAGAAACATCTCCTTTGATTTGAATCAAATTAATAGAATTAAACTAGATCAATTCAAGAACTTATAGATCCTAAGAACTGAACTGTAGATGCTCGATCATGTTTCCAAAAGTTCTTGAAGACACGACCAGTTCAGCTCACACTCGATTGGTCAAAAGTGTGTTGAATCTGTTGTCAAAGAAGATGACAAGAGCTCTGTCATCTTCGTCATCGTCAGCACCATGAGTCTCAGCAGAGATAATCTAAGCACATTGAAGGAGTTGTTGATCGATACTCTAACTCGACGAAGAAACTCCACAAGACGAGGAAAGTCAAAGCGCGACGGAGAACTTGATCCACCTCCTGCTCGGCTCTGCGTGGTTGTAGGTTGGTTACTATCGGCTCAGTGCAGCGGCTACCATTTCCATGATGGAGGAAGGGATTCCATCACTAGCGATCCTCCGAATAGTTGCCATGGCTCGATCGAGCTCGAGATGTTTACAAAGCCGTTATGGTTCTTGAATTTTGAAAGGTGGGAAAATATTTGAAGGCAGAGAGTACTCTTTGTTGGATATTTGGTATGGGGATTGGGCTTGGGCTGGGTATGGGTTTTGGGAATTAATGGTGAATAAAATCTGTTAGGAATTTATCCCTATTTATGGGATTTAGGAGGAAGTGTCTAGATAACTAGAAAGTTAGGGGAATATTCTAGGAATATTCCTATAGTCAGTTGGGGGTAGTTACAAGGCTAGGGAAGTTGGTTAAGGGTTTGTTACGAGTTAGTTATATATTAGTTACAAGAGGGGTTAGGGTGATCACAACCGTCTCAAGATATTTGGAGGCCCTAGACAAATCATTTAAATATGTTAAAAGGATTAATTAATTTTAATTAATTTTATTTTTTCTTGCAATTTTTAGATGCAAACGTACTAATTAAATTTGTGATCCACTTTCATATTTTCTAGTTGCCATTTATATAAATAGTAATATTTTCACATAATAAAGTAAATCAATTTTATAAATTAAAAATAACAAATTAGCAAATAGTAAAGAACAATAAAACCTAATTTATGAAATTGATCAACCAAAACTCAAGGAGAATATTTCATTCTGAAAAAATAAAACAATATAATTATTAACCAGTTGATGTATCAATAGTACGAAAAGGTTAATAATGAAAAGAAATAAAATTTAAACAAACACTACCTTAACAAATATGCACTCCCAAAGATTAGATTAATTAAAATCTCAATTGAATATAGAGTACAATGCCACTTGTTTGCGAGAACAAAATTTTTTCTTTGGAACAAAAAAACTTGTTTATAAACTAAGAAGAGTACAAAAGTACAATTAATTTTCGGGGAAGTACAACTATAGGAATCTAATCTGAAGATGATCACTTTATCCCTTGGATTATGCAATGTCGAAGACTCGAGCCTACGGAAAATACAGCAGCACTTTGTCAAAAGATTATGATCCTTCCTCTCTTTAGAAGTATTTTGAAACTCTATTTATAGAGTTTCAAAATAATTGTTTTCTAGTTGATACACTTGGCGCAGACAATAATTGGCGCATCATCATCCTTTGCGCGAACGGTTAATTTAACTGCATGAGACGCGTGGCATTCTGTGAGAGAAATACGCTTGGTCATGGGTAGTGTCATATACACGTTCTTCGAGATTAGTGGCATGTGCACCACGTAATCTAACTGCTTTGGGTGATAATTGATCAATTGGCGCTCATAAGATGAATGGCGCGAGCTCGCGCCATCTATTTAAATCATAACAGAATTGATTTTATTGTCAACAACGCATGGCGCATAGTAAACGACAAAATATCATAATGATCCTGACACAATCTTTTCGAACGGTGCGTGCTCTATTTTCGAGGAGATTTTACTTAACTGTCATGTTGTCAAAAAATTATGATAATTGCTTTGGCTTCTCCAGGAAGACTGCCACGTGTTGTCCTGTGCCAACTGAGGCTGGCGCCATTTGATGTCATGCGCCTTTTATCCCTGCGCTATTTAGTGATTTCTGTCCTTAGAGCCTTTTAAGGGTAGCGCATGATAATGTTTATCATTTTAAAGCTTCTACAAGACCCCCTTCAAAGTTTTCAATTTTGAATTTTTTTAAAATTTGGAATAATTTGAATAAGAAGCGTCATGCACGGTTGGCGCATGTAACCGACCCTGATTTTATGCGTGAATCGTGCGGCCGTTACATTTTTTTCGGCTATAAGTAGCCGTGATGAGAGAGAAAAATTTCTTTACTTTGATATTTCTCTCTTCAAATTCTTCTTCTTCTTCTAACTTTCAAAAGAATCCTTCTCGATCGGCCATGGCTCCCAAGAAGTCTACTGCGGCGAAGAAAGGGAAGAAGGTGGCCGGAGCTTCCTCGTGCGTTCCTCCACTGAGCGTGCCTCAATACATTGCGCCATCGACGAGTGCTGAAGAGGCGAACCCTGATTTGAATGGTATGGTAAAGAAGATGCTCGAATCACTAAGGCCAACATCAACCACCTCTTTCAGAGTGTTTGGTCAATGCATTGCCCCATCTAAGCAAGTCCAGCATCGATCGTCTCTTTCAGAGTGTTTGATTGATGCTCTGCGCCATTCGCCATCTCTTTTTAGAGTGTCTGGCACAACTCAAATTTTTTCAGAAAGAATGCCGCTCTGTGCCATCTAAAAATTTTGCTTTGCGCCATTGACAGTCTCAGAAGAAAAGGCGCTCTGTGCCAACTGAAAGAATTCTTTTGTTTGCGCCATTCATAGTTGGCGCCTGATGTTTCTTTGTAATTTTTTTCTAACTTCAGCTTTTCTTGTGCAGTTATTCTGAGAGAAGACCCTGTTGCCGAGATATTGGCTTCAGCTTTCCGAGTGTCTAAATACATAGAAGATCTGTCTCATGTACCTTTTCTTCATTTTGATGGACCATCAGATAGACTGATCCTGTTGGCAGACCAATATTATGTAACTTTGTTAAGTCTGATAAATGGCACCCTATTTCTATTAGTGGAAGATGAATCTCTCAAGAAACCCTCTTTTCTTTTTGGAGAAGCCATAGATACAGGTTCCCAACCAAAGTCCAAGAAAGAATGCCGAATCTTTTTAAGTGGAAACTTTATTGTGTACCATCCTAAGATGCTAAGGAATCTTTTCTTATCTCGTTATGCTCATGCTAGCCACACCAGGAAGATGTTTTGGGATTTAACCCCTGCTCAAGAAGCTAGGATCGGCACAATTTGTTATAGACGAGTGGGCAGTAAGGATGTGTTCTATTGCTCCTCTAATCAATACGGTACCCGTTTGAGGGGTTTGAGACCGAGCAGCATTCCATCCGATGATGCGGCTATAAAACTTCCTGTTAGAATTCCCATATTCGCAACCTATTTGCTGTTGCTGAGGGAGAGTATCCCCAAAAGTTTACTGTCAGGTTACCTGGCTTGATGCAGCCAAAAATTGTTTGCTGGAACAAGCTTTCTGTATGGGCCTTGAATAACTTTTGCGAGAGATTGCAGGAGTTGGGTTTATACATTGCTATCTTGACTACTTCATGTGGGATTCAGACTAATCCTAACAAGTTTCTAGCATTGGTGGAGAGATACAACAGCAGTACGTGAACTTTTGCTACTCCTCATGGTGAATTAGGCTTTGCTCTTCATGAGATGCAGTTTTTGTCACATTTGCCAATTGAGGACAATCCATATGAAGAGTATGTTCTGACAGAGGAAGAATTAGAAGAACTAGCCAAAGTGAATCTACAAATGGTGGTAACATTTGATGAGCTACTGTGTCATTACATGACTTGTACTCATCTATACAAGAGCAGTCCAGCATGCTATATGACCAAACGGCTAGTATACCTCTTCTTAGGTCATACTACAGATTCTAAAATACAGGAGCAGTCCGACTTCAGGCCTCGCTCTTTTGAGCCGTTGGATGCTCATTCCATCGCTCGACTGATAAAGGAGTCTGGCCATGTTGATTCCGAGATCACTAAATCGTGAAAGGGGTATGCCACCAAAACTTCTGTGAAAAGCTACATCCGATAGAGTTATCAAGAATTATCACTATAAGCCACCTTAGCTGGCTTTCTTTCCTTATGGCTGCGATGGTTTGTCGTCCCGAGTGCTAGTACAGTAGACCGACTGCATCGAGGTGTACTTTTTACAGCAGTACATTTAGTGTTTGGATATAAAATGGATATCCTATCAGCTATGACCAGTCGTTTGAATGCTGGTCTTCGAGAACTCACAAATGATTTGATGGGGAAGCCGAATTCTTGGAAAGATTATCCTCGTATTGAGATGCCGTACACTTATCTATTTGGCTGGTTGCTACTGCATCATCCTTCTTTGATGAATCCTGATCTCGGAGTTGGAGGAGCTCTTGCAGATAATTTCATTGGAAGATTTGCAAAGGCTAAATGGAATGTTCATTCTTTACGAGACTGCAGGATAGCTTTGAATAGGGGTGTGGATTGGATATTTTTCTGTATTTCTCCTCCACAGGGTTATGAGGGCTTCCCACTGCTTATGAAAGATTCAATAATCCCTAATTCTCGTCCATCTTCTGTGGCATTTACCTGGTTGAAGATGATCAGACCCTCTCACTTGGTATATCATTTTGAAAGCAAATACTTTTTAGAACCGTATTTACCAAGTTGTTTTGCTTGTCAATTCGGCTATGACCAATTACACATCGAAAATGCAACGACATGCCTTAAAGCCTTAGGACATTTGATCGATGGTGATTGTGGATGGAGATTGTAGAAGCATAAAATAAACTTCATAGACCAAGTCAAAGAAGTTAAGAACTTTACGCAAAGTCAGACTCTACGCAAGGCCCATTTAAAGACTCTACTGAGTCAGATTTAATCTCTACGCAGAGATCAAACAGAGTCTAATCTACGCGAGCTCCTTTATGCAAGAGTCATCCTCAAACTCTATGCGAGAGCGACAGGCTGTCCAAACTGTATTTAATGCGTATGATACTTTTCTGACAGAATAATTTTCTGACAGAACATTGCACAGAAGTCGAGAAGATTTTTGTACCAAATCCAATGCTTGTCGTTTAATGTGCAGATGAGCTACTTCACGCTCAATAGACCGCTTCTTTTACGCATGAAAGTTATTTGAGTTTTTACGCTCAAGGCTATCTCAGCTACTTTTGTGTGCGTAGAGTTTATTTGAGCTAGCTATACGCTCAAGGCTATTTCTTAGCCACTTTACGTAGGAAGCTTACTTTGGGCTATTTTACGCTCAATCTTTTCTGGCTATGTGAGAACATGGTCTGCATACGTGGCTTTCATGTCACACTTATCGAGGAACGTGTGTACGTGCTCCCCCCATATTATTGAAGTTGTGAGACACATGTCACCATGCGTAGAGACCATAACTCTATATAGGACACATGTCATCACGCGTAGAGGTCGATTTTCAATCGCGGGTAGCACTTACATGCGTAGAGACCCAATTATGTTGCTTTTTACGCACAGAGGGTCTAGTCTATAAATAGACTTATTTTTAAATAGAAAACACAATAGATTACATAGAGATCAGAGCCCAGATACTTTGAGAGCAAAGTGATTTTACAGAGCATTTCTCTTCAACTTTTCTTCAAGAACAGAGTGAAGCAAAGCAGGAAAGCATTCAACCTCGCCATCAGTGCCCAGTGTGTCGATACCTTTCTGGTGACTTAGTTCTTCCAGCTGTTCATCTTCCAGCAGTTTTTATTTATCATCATTGTGTGGTCCAAGGAACAAAGTGATCGTTCTCAGATCAGACTTCCATAGCAATAATTTCCAGAATTTATTTATACTTTTGTACTTTTTCTCATTTTCTTTCAAAAGACTTTCAAGGGTATTTTGTTAAGTGAAACAAAATGGCGACTCTGCTGGGGACGTCTTTCTCCTCCGATAAGAAAGAAATTGCTCAATATGATGATGTGTCGATTGGATCGACAAAGAAGACTCTGGTTGTTCAATTCGACCAGACTGCTTACGAAGAAATGCTTCGAACTGGAGGTGGTACTCGCTACTCCAATGTTCAAAAATCACGAAAGGTATGAAAAGTTTGGATTTCTAAGTCCAAAGCACCCTCTGATCTTCCTGCTGTCTCTGAAGGTAAGGGAATTCTTTCCACTCCTGTTGTTGGGGCTCCCGTCTGTGATGAGGCAGTCCCTACTTCAGTTTTGTGTCCAGTGCGTAAAGTTTAGTCTCCCGTCTGTGACGTGGTAGACGCTCAAGCCTTGCGCTCTACGCATAAAGGCAAATCTCCCGTCTGTGACGTGACAGATACTTTTGTTTTGCGCTATACGCGTAAAGGCAAATCTCCTGTCGGTGACATGGTAGATAAAGTTCACAATGGTGCTTTTGTACCTAAAGTAAACTTACATACACGCGTACAGCGTAAAAACAAGTCTTCTGTTACTTTGATAGACAATTCCTTTGGTTTATCCAAGGAAAATAAAAATTATGGCAAAACTTCTATTTTACGCCAACAATCCTCTAATGCTGCTTTACGCAAAGTGCCTAATCTTAGGATTACGCGCACTGCTGATTGTGTTCGTACAACACAAAAATCAACTCTAGAATTACGCACACACCTTCAAGCGCGTAAAAATGCACAACTTTCTGCCAATGAAGCTAGTAATCTTCTTTTTACGCAAGGGACTGGATATTTCTCTGTCCCAAATATAAAAAGAAGATATTACCTTCTAATTCTTCTGATTTACGCGAGTTGCTTATACAAAAGCGTAAAAACAGAAAATCTTCTGTGATACTCCCCCAAGAAAACCATCATTGTGAGTGTCACCAAATTATGATTAAATGTTGTTGTTCTGCTACTAAACGGTCAGTTTTCGACCGATTAAGCTACAACGTACCTCAGCAAGAACTTGATGACCAAGAATGTGAGTTGTCTTATGCATCAGTCAATATGGCATCTCATATCAATAGAGGATGACGTCCAAGATGCAATTCGTCCCGGACTCTAGGTCAACAAAGGTTTAACCAAATTCTTGACACTTTTGAAGGAGTATATCAACATACTCGGTCAAAAAATCAACGACCTTTAAACATGCATTCTTCGGATTCAGAGGCTGGGGGTTGAATCTTATATTATTGGAGAAGAACCAGAGACGTCTACTTCTAATGCATAACAATGTCTTTCGACAGTGGAACAATCACTGAAGGATATGCTTGCCATGATGCAAAATATGCATCAAATAATAATGACTCAGCAAACAGTCCAACCAGCAGTGGTAACACCGGTGCAGGTAGCAGCACAAACTCAAAATAGTCAAGGGGTTGACCTTTGAACAATTTGAGTCAAGAGCCTGCTATCAATCAAAACTTCGCATCTCCAGGTCCTCTTGTTCCAGAGGATGTATCACCTCCGGTGGAGGTTACGGTACATCCAGCCATCTATTACCTCAGCTGAATGATGGTTGGGGCTGAACACAGGTATACTCCTGTGGAAAAAGAATGTCTAACCTTGGTTTTTGCCATTCAAAAGACCCGACATTATGTGTCAGGACAAACTATTCATGTCATATCCAGAATAAATCCTATTTGGGTATTAATGAGAAAGTCGAGTATTCTTAACTTCCGGTTAGCCACCTAGGCAATGTTGCTTACTCCCTATGATATGGTCTACATACCTCAAAAATCAGTGAAGGGTCAAGTGTTAGCTGACTTCTTAGCAGCTCATCCTATACCTGAAACTTCTAAGCTATATGAGGATATTCCAGATGAAGTCGTAGATTGTAACATGACTTTGAGGGATGATATTTGGCAGCTATACTTTGATGGAGCATCACGAGTTGGGCCTAAAGGCAATATTGTATTCGGAGTAAGCATCGTCTTGGTCTCTCCTGATAAAATGGTCATATATCGTGCTTATTCCCTCAATGAACCATGTTCCAATAATGTTGCAGAATATAATGATCTACTAATTGGTCTTCAAGTAGCAAAACAATTGGACATTGAGTTCCTGGAAGCTTATGGAGACTCTCAACTGATTGTCAATCAAGTCAGAGGGACATATGAAGTCAGAAATCCTGACCTCATTCCCTATCATCAAGTGGTAATCGAATTGGCTCTTTCATTCAAAAGATTTTTCATTGAATTCGTACCACGTTCTAAAAATTTGGAAGCTGACGCTCTTGCTAGTTTAGCTGCAGATTTAGCAGTTCCAATTAGAAGGCAAAATACCATTACTTTGTTGGATAGAGATTTATTCTGTGTCAAGAATAATTTGTACATCAAACAAAGTTATACTACATAATAAAATTCTCAGCAAAGGGATTGGAGAAGTCCATTTATTGATTATGCGGTTTATGGGATTTTACCTGAAGATTCGAAGGAAGCTGCATCAATCAAAAGACGATCATTTCGATTCTATTATGATTCTTCAATGCATATGTTGTATCGTCGTTCTTATGATGGACTTTTATTGCGTTGTCTTTCGAAAAGTGAAGCCAAACAAATACATCGTGAAGCTCATAATGGAGTTTGTGGTGCGCATCAACCAGGTCCGAAACTACAGGACCGTATTCGAAGAATGGGTTATTATTGGCCTTCTATGATATCAGACGCTGTGGATTATGCCAGACGGTGTAAAGTATGCCAGATTTATGCTGACTTTATTTACCAACCCTCTGAATTCTTATATCCTACAGCAGCTTCTTGGCCTTTCGAAGCTTGGGACATGGATATTATTGGTCCGATTAATCCTCCTTCTGTCAAAGGACATCGGTTTATCCTGGCTATAACCGATTACTTTTCTAAATAGGCAGAAGCAGTTCCTCTTGTGGAAGTGAAAACGTCTAATGTGGTTAGCTTCATCAAACATCATGTTATTTATCGTTTCGGAGTTCCCCGAAGGATAATCCATGATAATGGACCACAATTTGCCAGTCAGGCGTTTTATCGATTTTGTGATAAGAATCGGATCCAGAACATAGCTTCTACGGCTTATAATCCAGCTGGTAATGGTTTAGCGGAAGATTTCAACAAAACTATTATTAAACTTCTCAAAAAGTTCGTCTCTTCTAATAAACGTGATTGGAATGAGAAACTTGGAGAATATTTATGTGCTTATCGAACAAAAGTCCGAACTCCTACTGGTTTTACACCATTCTCACTGGTTTACGAATGCGAGGCTGTTCTTCCATTGGAAATCCAGATCCCGTCTCTTAGAATAGCCATTGCTAATAAGCTAACCTCTAAAAATAATGATCGCTTACGACTCCAAGAACTTGAAGGACTGGACGAGAAGCGTCTTCAAGCACAATAGCACATCGAGTTATATCAAGCCCGCATATCTCGAGCTTTCAACCGTAAAGTTAAAGAGAGGGTATTCAAAGTCGGTGAGCTAGTCTTAGCTGTCCGAAGACCTATAGTTATGACTCATAAGAGCAAAGGCAAATTCCAAGCTAAATGGGAAGGTCCTTATATAGTCGAGACAGTATTTTCCAATGATGCCTATAGGTTATCGAAACCTAATGGAGATTTGATTATGATGCCAATTAATGGCAAATTCTTGAAGAAATATTACGTTTAAATTTCTTCTTTATTCCCCAGCTACCAAGGTTTGGTTAAGCTGAAGAATTATTTATTCTCCTAAAAGAGAATTTTGATTTTCTGTCTTACCAGCTGATTCCGGAAAGAAAAATATTTATTATTTATTATGTCTTCATTACCTCTGAATAAATTTTAAATCTATTTCTTTTCCTTATTCATCTGTCATGTCCAAATTACCTCTGAATAGATATTAATCTATTTTCTTTGAGTCATCACAATCTATTATGTTCATATCACCTCTAATAGTATTGTATGCTCTAAAAAGAAAACAAGATTTGTTATCTATCATGTCCACGTTACCTCTGGATAGATATAATCTACTTTGATGAGTTTTGAAAACTTATCATGTTCATATTATTACCTCTGATAATTGTTTTCTATCTCACAACCATTTTCTAAAAGAAAAATGTTTCATTCATTGCATGATTTGAAATATTATAGCAAAAGAAAGACAGAATACAAAATTCTTTATTAATGATATGAAAGGAAGAATACAAAATTCTTTATTTCCTAAGGTGAGGAGATACATCTTCAAGCATTTTCTGCAGCTCTGCCAAACGCTTCTCACGAGAACTCAGTACAGTTGTAGTAGCTATGGTGCGACGAATCTCTGCAGTACAAAGATACGAGAGTTCGACAAAAGCAGCTATCATCTTATCCTTGGCGTCATCAAGGGTTTTTATGGTAGTTTCAGCACCAAAGACCTTCTCTTCCAGTATTGAGCTTTGTGCCAGATGTTTATCTCGAGTTGTAATTATCTGCTCTCTCTCTACCTTCAATCGAGCCAATTCTGCCTCAACTTCACGAATTCTATCATTTTGTTGACAGATTCTCATGTTTGAAGTTTCATAGGCTTCTCTATGTGTCTCCAACAGGGGTTTAGTTTCATTCAATAAAGCTCGCTCCTTGGCAACTTTGCTAATGTAGTCTTGGAGAGATTCCTTAAAAATAGTCTCCCGAGTGATGTATTCAGCTAATAAAGCATTATACTCGGTCTGGATGAGACTTTCAAGGGTTTCACTTGACAGCCTTAGATATTCCTTAATAGGCTGTTCAAGTCCTTCGACTACTTTCTCCAGAGCTGCTGCTCTCTCAACATCATTGAACATAGCAACATTCCCAATGGTGGGAGCAATCACAGCCTTTAAGCTTTCATAATTTAAGCCCTTCTTCAGGACCATTTTGATCAAGGACGCCAAGGTTTTATAGAAAGCTTCAGTATGAATCTCAACTAAAAAATTCATTTCTGCATTGGAGCTCGGTGTGGCAGCAAGATCCGCTAAATCCTTCTTCTGAAGACCGGGAGCGGATGTCGTTGTTGCCTTAGTAGCAGGTTGAGCTAAAGCTGTAGTTGTTGTTGTTACTATAGCTAATTGATCCCCAGGAGTTCTAGAGACAATATCTTCAGTACTTTTGTGGATCATTTCTTCAGTCGTTTCTGGAGCTGAAACTACTTGAGTTTCGGTGACGGTGATTGTTGCGGTGGGAATGGTGATTGCTGTAATCGATTCAGGATCAGACACTGTATTCTCAAGAACTTGTGCCAAATTAGTAGTAATAACTGAGGGTGCTATTACTATGTCTCCGACTTCAGTTGATGGGTTGACAATGTCTTCATCACCTTTGCTGACTGCAAGCCTGTCAAGCTCTGACAGTATTTCAGTTGCAGTTGGTTCTTCATATGCAACTGGTTCTTCGTCTGCAGCTGGTTCTTCTGCAGCCGGTTTTTCTTCTCTTTCTTCAGCAAGAGAAGGAAATTCTTGGTAGGCCTCCACTACAGCCTCTTCTGGTATCTCCATAGATGGAGAGTCTTCTTTAGAAGCAGAATCTTCTTTTGAAGAAGAACTCTCTTCTTCAGACTCTATGTTTTCTTCATGAATAGTTTCTTGAGGAGGAAGAGGAGCCACGGGCTTTGCTGCAGCGATAACACCTACAAAGATTAAGCAAAATAGTTAATATACAAAATCATAATACATAATTTTGTATAGATTTTGTGTAATTTATATTTACCTGGAGTAGGTGCAGGACGTGCCAAGAGTGAGTCATAATCTTGATCCCAGTCATCATCTTCTAAATCAAGAGCCGGTTCATCCGAGGGGATGGGTTCCGGATCTACAGTATGAGTGGTGGTGGTGTCTTCAACAGCTTTCGCCTTTTGCGGTGAGGATGGATATAGTGAGGAGCTGAGTCATCCGGGAGATAGGAGCCCTATAGTTTCTGTTGCTACTGCTGATTGGGATGCTGAAGACCCTTCTCCAGGATGAGCTGAAGAAGATGCAATGTTTTGAGCTTTCTCGACTGGAGTTTCGCTTTCTGGAGTAGGGGCCCTCTGTCTGGAAGGCCCTTTAACAGTGACCTTTTTCTTCTTCTCTCGGACAGTAACCGCTGTGTCGGATTTACGCTTCCTAGAGGTAAAAATTTTAATTGCTCCCGCTGGTGCCTCCCCTACTCCCGTTGGGATTACTTCCAGATATTCATCTGGAACAGCAGCATCATCAGGTACGTCCGAAGGTACCCTAACTGGTTCTTCGACGTTTCCTTCCTTGTCCCATCGAAGACTTCCCTTCATGTTGTAGTCATTTGCGAAGAAACAGATGGAAGCATAAAAACAAGCATACGAATGAAGCATTCGTAGCTCAGTTGTATTGGTGGCAGTTGATACACGGAATTTAGCACCGGTACATCCAGCGCTGAAATATCTCTATGCCCTTGCACCATCAACTAACTTCCCATAATAATTGAAGGCAGTGGAGGGATTACCAACATGAAGTTGGTCATACCCGAATTGACGAGCGAACCGACTGGGTAGGTACGGTTCAAAGATGCAGCTGTCCTCAATCATATACATCAAATATGATGGTCTGATGCATATCAGCCAATTAAAGACATGAACAGGGAGCCCTGTCCTCTCTTGACCTATATCTTCAAATTGAATACCGAGGTAGTCGGCTGGAACTGGTGGTCTTGTACAGAAAAGTTCCATCCATAAGAGTTGTTTAGTACTGCTCGAGTATCTGCCACTGAAGTTGCAATCCACGTGGCTTTATTGAACTTCTGGACGAAGCCTCCGCATTATCTTCAGGGCCTAATGGCAATAAACTGCAGTTATGATACAGTAACCATCCCATTAAATAAGTGTAGGGCATCTCTACCCTAGGGAAATCTTTACGGTAGGAAGCGTTATTGATCAGCTCCTCACCAAATACTCGCAGACCAGCATTTATCCGACATACCATTGCCGATAATAGGCCGAGTCTGGTCTTGAACACCAAACGTACTGCTGGCCATAGTACATTTCGGAGGATTCTGTCAATCGTACCAGTTCCTGGTACGACCCATCTTCGCAGCCACAGAGAAAAAAAGCCCGCCAGCAAGGCTTTCTTTGAGATCTTTCGACTGCCATGCTTCAGATAGCTCAATGCTTCAGACCCCGTAGGGAATTCTCCAGTCTTGGTGGTCAGATACTTATCCTGAGACTTAGATGTGATCATCAAACCATGGATCAAATCCAAAGGAATTATTGAACAAAGGTTGATGGATTGAGCTTTGTTGTCTTGGATATCCTATTCTGATGGTAGAATAGATATGTTGTCCATTTATTGATGTATGCCAAATGCGATCCACTTTCATATATAGTGGTGCAAATTAGATAATGGCACATCAATTCTTGATATACTTCGACTAGATCGGGGTTTGTCTGGCTGATCTCTGCTAATTCTCGGTTGGAGGGAACATATTCTTCGTATGGAACTTCTTCCATTGGCAGCTTAGAAATGAATTGCATCTCATGCAATGCAAAACCCATTTCACCTATCGGGGTTACAAAAGTCCCTGTTGAGCTAATGTATAACTCCATCAAAGCTAAAAACAGATTATTGTTCATTGGTATGCCTTGACTTGTGGAGGCTACTGCTTCAAACAGCCCAATGGCTTGCAGTTATGCTTTGAAGTTCTGTATGACCCAAGCACTGAGTTGAATCCAGTTCTTATTATGAGGGGTCATCCACCTTGGAAGCCTAGGGTTGACCTGGGGATATAGCACTGAGACGTTTATAAACTTGTTTATGAACATTGGTATCTGTACTGGTTGGATCAAAGTTGAATCCTCGCTTGGTGTGAATCCAGGCAGTAAATCAGAAAAAGGAATGACACCAACGCTAGGAGTACTGGTATGGTAGCCCATTTGGTTAGACCTATCTCTCTTAAATATGATTTTTTCTGGTCGACCATGACTGTTGGGAGTCAGGTTCCAGATCATATGTCTTGGGTGGGTGGCATGAACATACGAAGATAGGGGATAATCCCTTAACATTGACGAGAGGTACATCGCTCTTTCCCCAAATCTAAATACCCAGGACTCATTCTTGGGATTTGTCTGAGATTTGAAGTAAATGGCGTATCCAAACATGAAAGCAGGCTTAAAAATTTGTTGGCCATCCAACGATGTCAGCAGTTCTCCGTTTATCAAAGTCAGTAGCATCCTGTCTCCCTGAGTAGCTATCAGTTGTTGTCTCTCTTCAGGGTACTGCTTATCACTTTGTGGGAACTCAACATAAGACAGATTCTTCAAATAGTTGGAACCCAAGATACCAGTTGGGGAACCAAAGACTCCAGAGAGAGGATGAATCTGCAAGTCTACTGCAAAAAGAATATCAACAAAAAATCAAGTTAGTAAAATTTAGAATTGATCTATATACATCTCTACGCAAATGCTTCTACGCAAATAAATGTTTGTGTGTAAAGATTTTGAAAATTTTCATTCTTGGTTTCAAAAAGATTGAAAAAACGTCCTAAAATTGGTTCATCTCTACGTAAGAGCCCTTTTTACGCAAGTGAAGATTTGTGCGTAAAGGATTATGAATATTTTTTCTTTGTTTCAAAGAATTGGAAAATATTCTAAGTTGAGGCAGTGTATGACTAAAAGTTTTTTTACGCATACTTTTCTCTGTTCAAAAGAGTAAAAGTTGTACATATGAAAACATAGTCTTTTGACTTGCTTTATGCAGACACGTATGAACGTGGGTGACTTGCGTATTTTTAACTTTATGCTGGCACATATAGATGTGCACATATTTAATGCTTAAATATTTTACGCTGGCACGTATAGACGTGGGCATATTTTGTTGTTTCTATTTTTACGCTGACACGTATAGATGTGGGCGTATTCTGTTGTTTCCATTTTTACGCTGACACGTATAGACGTGGGCGTATTCTGTTGTTTTTATTTTATGCAGACACGTATAGACGTGGGCGTATTTGGTGGTTTTTATTCTACGCTGACACGTATAAACGTGGGCATAAATTTAGGGTTTACTTTTTCTTCTTCTCCGACGAACCCACGGCCGAACTAGATAAGATTTTACCTATCATGGCCGGAGCCACAGCGGGATTAGGCTTAGGGGTCGCCACCGATGATGGAACGGTGGTCTCCGCACGTTTAGCCGTCGACGAAGCAGCGACAGCGGGCTTCTTGCCCTTAGCGCCGACGGTGGTCTTGCTCTTTGGTGCCATTGGTTTAGATGTGGATTTCGAAGATTAGAGTAAAGAATATTGAGATTGCAAGAGATGAGTAAAGTTCTCTCTCTACTCGTGAAGCTCTATTTATAGAAATGTTTGAAATTGGTTCAAATTCTGAGATGACTGTTGGTATCCCGAATTTTATGCTTCTGAGATGACTGTTGAGTATCCCGAACTGTACGCGGATGAATGTTGGATATCCCGGATTTTACGCTTCTGTTCAAAGTATTTCAAATTTTAGAAAAAATTTGAAAACTTTGAAGGGGGTCTTGTAGAAACATAAAATAAACTTCATAGACCAAGTCAAAGAAGTTGAGAACTTTACACAAAGTCAGACTCTACGCAAGGCCCATTTAAAGACTCTACTGAGTCAGATTCAAGCTCTACGCCGAGATCAAACAGAGTCTAATCTACGTGAGCTCCTTTACGCAAGAGTCATCCTCAAACTCTATGCGAGAGCGACAGGCTGTCCAGACTTCATTTAATGCACGTGATACTTTTCTGACAGAATGATTTTCTGACAGAATATTGCACAGAAGCCGAGAAGATTTTTGCACCAAATCCAATGCTTGTCGTTTAATGTGCTGATGAGCTACTTTACGCTCAATAGACCGCTTCTTTTACGCATGAAAGTTATTTGAGTTTTTACGCTCAAGGCTATTTCAACTACTTTTGTGTGCGTAGAGTTTACTTGAGCTAGCTATACCCTCAAGGCTATTTCTTAGCTACTTTACGCATGAAGCTTACTTTGGGCTATTTTACGCTCAATCTTTTCTGGCTATGTGAGAACGTGGTCTGCATACGTGGCTTTCATGCCACACTTATCGAGGAACGTGTATAAGTGCTTCCCCCATATTGTTGAAGTTGTGAGACACGTGTCACCATGCGTAGAGACCATAACTCTATATAGGACACGTGTCATCACGCATAGAGGTCGATTTTCAATCGTGGGTAGCAGTTACTTGCGTAGAGACCCAATTATGTTGCTTTTTATGCACAGAGGGTCTAGTCTATAAATAGACTTATTTTTAAACAAAAAATACAACAAATTACATAGAGATCAGAGCCCAGATACTTTGAGAGCAAAGTGATTTTACAGAGCATTTCTCTTCATCTTTTCTTCAAGAACAGAGTGAAGCAAAGCAGGAAAGCATTCGACCTCGCCATTAGTGCCCAGTGTGTCGATACCTTTCTGGTTACTTAGTTCTTCCAGCTGTTCATCTTCCAGTAGTTTTCTTCATCATCATCGTGTGGTCCAAGGAACAAAGCGATCGTTCTCAGATCAGACTTCCATAGCAATACTTCCCAGAATTTATTTGTACTTTTGTACTTTTTCTTTTTTTTCAAAAGCCTTTCAAGGGTATTTTGTTAAGTGAAACAGAAATATTACAGTGAGAGAGGGACTCAGGCTACATTTTTAATGCCTTTGGCCACTCTTGAGAATGGTCCGAGGATCCTGGGCTCATATGCCCGTTTTTACACTTTAGCGAATACCTTCTTCGAGGGTTCTTCGATAAATGATAGTTTTGTCGGGACGCAGAGGGCGTTCGATGGTGAGGCTGTCGGCATTAATTTGATCGAGGCTGAAGAAAATGCTCCTGCTGAAGATCCCTTTGACATTGTGGATATGGGGGTGATTGATGAATTTCAAGATCCATTGAGAGGTCTTCTCAAGAAATGCAAAGATGCTACTCCTTCAAAACAAGCGAGAAAGAAACGCAAAGTCTCTACTCAAGACCCAGCTGTTCCTCCTGATGCAAAAAAGAAATCAAAGGAAGTACTCATTATTGAGAAACCCGTAGCAAGGACTAGGCTTCAAAAACAGCTAAAGGCCAGTTTTTCACCTGGACCAACCACATCTTTGAAAGGATCGACTCCAGGATCAACTTCCACTCCTCCTTAAGAGAATGTCCCAAATGTCAAGGAGGACATAGACAGAGGGCCACCAGTTGTTGAGAGAATTCAACCTCAACGGTCTACCCTTGGTGAAGTACCACATCCATCTGTTACCCCTGTTGAAGAACAACCTATTCCAATCGAAGTACCAGTATCTTCTTCCCGTCCTTCATTCAAGCGATCAGTAAAAAGAAAGTTGGTGATCGGTCGTGCCAGACAAAGTGTTACATCAAGACTCTCATTGGATAATCCCGATCTGCATTCTCAATGTTGGCACAAAATCACAGTTAACCAAATATTGATAGAATTGACTACATGATACTTGTGATAATTCAATACGACACATGAAGACTACTTCCAGTACAAGTCAGACGACAGCTCGGATTTGCAATGCAAGTTATTTTGAGTCTGTATTTTTACAATTTTATTGAGTCTAGACTTATGTAAACTGAGCTGTGCTGAGCATCTGAGACTTAACCTATACCCATACCCAAATTCTAATAGCTCCACACATATCCAAATAAGCCAATTGGACCCATGACTCATTCTGTGCTCTGGAGACAGAGTTCGGGCCGAACTCTGCCTCCATACAGAGTTCGGGCCGAACTCTGCCTCCTAAAAATCAGCACCCTAATTTTTAGGGTTGGCTGGTTGCAAGTTGTCCAACGGCAAATTTTTTGAAAATTTCAACCAGAATTTTGGCCGAATTCTGGCTACCTGGTATCCTATAAATAGGCCATGAATTCTCTCATTTTCAATCATCCAATCTTCTCTTCTCTTCTCTCTAAAGCTCAATACAAGCCATACCCTTCTTCATCTACTAGCCACAAGCTTCCTAAGCCTCAAGTGCTCAACATTTTTCAGTTAGGAGTTTGTGCAAGAGTTCAAAAAGTCGCTTGGAAAATTCCAAGCATCGCCACTGCGATCTTTGTAAGAAGTTGACGTGCTCTTCTGAAGAAAAGGCACGGGGTGTAACTACTATTTCACAAATAGTGGATTTAATCCTGAGCTAGAGTTCTCAGGCCTGCACTAGTCCTCCACGAGGGAAACCAGGTTAAAAATCGGCTGTGTTTGCGTATGCTTTCTTGCTCCTTATTTATTTCCGCATTTACTCTGATTATTTTTAACTTGTGAAAGAGTTTAATTTTTAATTGGCTATTATCGCTATAAACTCTATTCACCACCCTCTAGAGTTGCCATCTGTTCTTCAATTGGTATCAGAGCTCTGTTCTCTCAACAAGGACTAACATCCTAGAGCTGATCCATGGCAACCACACAATCTCTGATTTCCAATCACGGTGAAGGGCAGTCCACTCATAGGCCTCCCCTATTTGATGGAACTAACTACACCTATTGGAAAACAAGGATGAGCTTTTATCTCAAGTCGCTAGACTTCGACCTGTGGACTATCGTCATCGGTGGTTATAAAAAGCCCGCCAGGATAGTTGTCAATGGTGATCTCGTTGAGAAACCACATGACAAATATTCTGACGAGGAGAAAAAACAGGCAAGTCTCGACGCGAGAGCTATTAATGCTTTATTCTGTGCTATAGACAGGAATGAGTTCAACAGGTGCACCACCTCTCACGAAGTATAGAGACTTCTAGAAGTGACGCAGAAGGAACCACCCAAGTCAAGGAATCAAAGATAAGCCATCTCACTTAAGAATATGAGGCTTTCAAGATGAAGCCAAATGAGACGATCACGCAAATGTTCACAAGATTCCTCGACATCATCAATCCTCTATCTTCGCTCGGCAAATAATATACAAATCACAAGAAGATTCGTAAGCTACTTAGGGGGCTACCAAAGATTTATAACCCTAAAGTGACAGCCATCATAGAAGGAAATGATCTCACAACTATGTCCATGGAGACTTTGATAGGAAAGCTGATGACTCATGAGCTTAACCTCAAAGACTTCGAAGAGCCTGCTCCTAAGTCTAAGGAGATCGCCCTCAAAGCTCACCGACGAAGGGCTGACCCCGAAGAGACGGATGACGACAACTCGAAAGTTGATGATCAAGCTCTCCTTGTCCGCAACTTCAAGAAATTCCTTCGCTTCAACCGAAGAAAGAAGGAACCACAAAAAGATGACGAAGAAGAGCCAACCTGCTACGGTTGCAAGAAGACTGGGCATGTCCGAAAAGACTGTCCATTCTTTAAGAAGAGCAATCGTTATGAGAAACCATACAAGAAGGCCTCCTCAAAGAAATATGCCAACACAAGCATTTGGCATGAAAGCGAAGCTAGTGACTCCGAGGAAGAAAAAGACTCTCCTCAAGACACTGCAAACGTGTGCCTAATGGCAACGTCCGACAAGGTATCAAACGAAACTCTTGATGATTTCACTTTTGATGAACTTGGCGATGCTTTCACCGATTTACTTGATGATCACAAAAAGGTCATTGGTAAATATAAACATGCCAAGGAAAAAATTAAAAGTCATGAAGTCGAAATTCAAAGACTTTCTTTATTGCTTAATAACATTAGAGACACGTCACCCACGAAAGTCACAAATGAGGTGTCTAAGCTTAAACTTAGCCTTCATGATGCCGAAGTACGTATTGAACAACAAACACAAGAAATCACTGCACTCAACACGGAGCTTACTGAAGAAAAGAGTAGACACAAGATTTCTGTTACTAAGATATATGGTTTGAATGCTAAGGTTAATGAACTGCAGGCTATCTCTAAGAAATTAGAGATTAGATTGGGAAAACAGGTTGCTCAACCTCAAACCCAATCACATAAGGCACACACAAAGCACAACACTTCTCATACTACTCAAACACGTCATACACCTACAGCACGCAATCATGCTTTCATGTACACCCACTTTCATAAAGCACACAAACCACATGCACGTAGAAATAATTCTCATATGTCACAGAATCATCATGCTACACATCACTATGTTGCACAAAATCACCATCATTCTACATATAGACATCATCACCATACTATTCCATATAGACATTATCACCATACTGCTCCACATCACTCTACATATAGACATCATCACCATGCTAACTCTACATATCATCATGCTACTCCACATCACTCTACTCATAGACATCATATGCATGCTCCTAACATAAATAGGAATGCTATATGTACTTATTGTGGATTACATGGACACATTTCACCATAATGTAGAATTAGAAGATTAGTAGATAGAAAGATATATGCATGGTTTCTAAAAACTAACTTTTCAGGACCCTTAAGAACTTGGGTACCAAAGGTCACATCTACTCTTGATGTAGGTGGACCTTTCCTTCTCAACTGAGAGTAAGTGGATTCTCGATAGTGGATGCTCGTGGCATATGACGGGAGACATAAATCTTTTTGCATCACTATCGATGAAGAGAGAATGATATGTATCCTTCGGTAACAACCTAAAAGGGTATATTATAGGTAATGGTATTATTGGTCATCCTCCCTCTCCCGTAATAAAGGATGTCTGCCTAGTGATCGAGTTAAAGCATAACCTACTCAGCATTAGTCATCTTGCTGACCATGGATATGACATTAACTTTGGACAAAATAAATGCTTTATTTATGATAGGTCAACGGGAGACATTGCTTTTGAAGGGGTAAGAGAGGATAATATTTATATTTTCTATCTGTCTAGAGATACTAACAATGCAGGTAGATGTCTATACGCTCATAAGGATGAAAGATTACTGTGGCACCAGCGTCTTGGTCATGCCAACATGGATACTATATCCAGGCTTTTGACAAAGAAGCTAGTTAGAGGCTTGCCCGACATCACATTCAAAAAGGACACGGTCTGTGCCGAATATGAATTGAATAAGGCAACCAAGTCCTCATTTCATTCCATAAACTCTGTAAGCACTATTAGACCCTTGCAATTACTTCATATGGATTTATTTGGCCCTAGTAGAGTAGCCAGTCTTGGTGGAAAACTCTACGCTTTTGTCATTGTTGATGATTTTTCTAGATTTACATAGGTTTTCTTTCTTACAAATAAAAGTGATGCTATTTCGGTTTTCAAGATTTTTGTTAAGAAAGTTCAAAATGAAAAAGGCTACATGATTACTCGAATCCGAAGTGATCATGGAGGCGAATTCAAAAATACTGATTTTGAAAAGTTTTGTGATTCTAATGGTTTTGATCATGAGTTTTCTTGTCCAAGAACTCCTCAACAAAATGGTGTTATGGAGCGGAAGAATAGGACTCTTGGCGATATGGCTAGAGTCATGTTAAACAAGTTTTTACTTCCGAAATACTTTTGGGCTGAAGCTGTCAGTACAGCCTGCCATATTTTAAATATGGTGCTTATTCATCCTATTACGAAGAAAATACCCTATGAGCTTTGGTTTGGAAGAACCCCAAATGTCTCTTATTTTAGAGTTTTTGGTTGTAGATGTTTTATCCTTAACGCCAAAGACAACTTAGGCAAATTTGATGCCAAAGCTGACGATGGTATTTTCCTTGGCTATGCTGCCAAGAGCAAGGGATATAGAGTATTTAACAAACGCTCATTAATTATGGAAGAGTCTACCAATGTGACTTTTGATGAAGATAACAGTGCAGCAGCTACTCTTGATGATGATGTTGAGCCATCAACTTCTACTCCAATGAATACTACCACCGAAACCAATTCTCTGGAGGGCTTGCCAAAGAAATTCTCTTTCAAGCCGTCACATCCAAAAAATTTGGTAATAGGTGAAATTTCACGTGGAGTAACTACTAGATCATCATTAAGAGACTCTATTGCTAGCACTGCCTTTATTTCACAAATTGAGCCGAAAAACATTTTAGAAGCTTTTAATGATGAATTTTGGATTTCTGCTATGCAAGAAGAACTCAACCAATTCGAGAGGAGCCAAGTATGGGAACTCGTTCCTAGATCGGCAAATCACTCGATTATTGGTACTAAATGGGTTTTTAGAAACAAAGTAAATAAAGATGGTTCAGTTACCCGCAACATAGCTCGTCTAGTAGCCCAAGGATACAACCAAGAGGAAGGTATCGACTACGATGAGACGTATGCTCCTGTTGCGAGATTGGAATCCATTCGGATGCTTTGTGCATTTGCAAATTTTCAAAATTTCAAATTATTTCAAATGGATGTTAAAAGTGCTTTCTTGAATGGATTTATTAAGGAGAAAGTTTATGTAAAACAACCCCCTGGTTTTGAAAATCATAAATTTTTGGACCATGTTTTCAAGCTCAAGAAAGCCCTATATGGCCTCAAACAAGCCCCTAGAGCTTGGTATGAACGGCTAAGCAATTTCTTGCTTGAGAAATACTTTTCAAAAGGGAAAATTGACACCACACTTTTCATAAAATCTTTCAATGACACTATTCTCTTAGTGCAAATATACGTATATGATATTATATTTGGTTCTACTGATGAAACCCTCTGTCAAGATTTTGCCAAGTGTATGCAGACCGAGTTTGAGATGAGCATGATGGGGGAGCTCAACTACTTTCTTAGACTGTAAGTCAAACAAATGTCAAATGGAACTTTCATCTGTTAGTCAAAGTATACAAAGGACATGCTGAAGAAATTCGACCTTGACAACGTCAAACCAATCAGCACTCCAATGGCTACTACAACTAAACTAGAACCAGATGAAAGCAGCAAACCCGTGGATCAACGTAAGTATCGAGGTATGATAGGCAGTCTACTCTATTTAACTGTTAGTCGCCCTGATATTATGTTTAGCGTTTGCCTGTGTGCTAGATATCAAGCAAATCCTAAGGAATCACACATGACTGCTGTTAAGCATATCTTTCGATACCTTAAGGGTACGGTTACAGTGGACCTATGGTATCCCAAGTCAACATCATTTGACCTCATCGGTTACTCTGATGCTGATTTCGCCGGATGCAAGGTCGACCGTAAAAGTACGAGCGGTACGTGTTATTTATTAGAAAAGGCTTTAGTCTCTTGGTTTAGCAAGAAGCAGAATTCTGTCGTACTATCCACAACAGAAGCTGAATACATCGCAGCTGGGCGTTGTTGTGCACAAATTCTGTGGATGAAGCAAACCCTTGAAGACTACAACTTATCTTTTATGCACATTCCAATCTTTTGTGACAACACTAGTGCTATAAATCTCACTAAGAACCCCATATGTCACTCACGCACGAAACACATAGAAATATGTCACCAGTTTTTGCGTGATCATCAGTAAAATGACACTATTAATTTAGAATTTATTGACACTGATCATCAGCTAGCAGATTTCTTTACAAAACTATTATCCGAAGAGCGCTTCAATTTTCTCTGTCGTGAACTTGGAATTTTGGACGAAGCTGTCATTAATTAAAATAAACCTGCGTAAATATCGAATGTCTTGATTCTTTTATGATGAAATTGCTATGGGTACAAGCCGAAAGGGTCCTTCTGACAACAAGGCGTAAAAGCCTAAGCGACACGGTGCACTAGTCCTCAGGACTACCGCTAGCTGGGATCCGGCCCCTGCAGCTAACCCATGGCAACTTCAAAATATTGAATTATGGCATAATTCCTTGTTTATTACATGATTCATTTTTATTTATCACATGCTGAAATGCAGATTTTCTAACTTCACTTTGCTTCAAAATCAACTTTCTGGATTTTTTTAACTTAATCTTGTATATGTACTTTTCCTTTGGTCTCTCTCATTTTTTTATCTTTCAGCCTGATTCCTGTTCTGTTTCCAGGATCCGAAATTCGGGCCGAACTCTGCCCTACCCAGAGTTCGGGCCGAATTCGGCCTGACTGTTCCAGAACCGGGAGCAGTCTTAGCCGCTGATTATAAGTTGATCCAATGGCCCATATTTGTTCCGACCATTGGAACCCTTTCACATATATTCGGGCTCTCCTCTTTCTTCTCCTCCATTGCCACCTTTTCCACTTCTCCAAACATATTTTTCTCAAACCCTAACCCTAGTTCTTCCTCCGTAGAGCTTATCTCTTCTTCAAACTCAAGGAGAAGGCTTCCCTCATCATTCTTCTTCATTGTTCTTCATCACATTGAGGTATATCTCAACACTCTTCTCCATCTCAAATTTTTCTATTGTCTTTATTATTTTTCATGGCTCCATGATTGTTTAATCGCGGGAAGAGACTTCGAACCGAGGGAGCGTCCTCTTCGAATGCTCCTCCTCGTGGTGAACCGCCCGTTAAACAACAACTACCTATCCATCCGTTGTTTAACCCGCCTCGTCCACTTGACCCAAACACATTTTACGACCGAATATTTGTATCACTCGACGCGTCAAATGACTGGTTTAGTGACTTTCGGACACGTCCGGTGTTTGCGGGTCATCCTATCAATTTTACTATCTTCTTTCAATATGATGCACTTTTTCATGATCTTTGCCTTGACGAACTTGTCACAACCAACTCGGTCATTTATCGTAATGCTATTCAAATGTTCTACTGCAACCTAACTCATGATGATACACATATTTACTCACGGGTTACGGGCATTGACATATCGTTTGATGATTTCGATTTGGCCGAACACCTTGAACTCCAAGAGCCAAACTCATGGGAAAAGCTTGTTGAAGCTCGATCGTTTCAATTTCCCGATGGGTCTTTACTTGAAAGCTTCAAGGATGACTTGTGTACTCCTAACACACGTGCTCGTAAGCTTTTGGCCAAGTATCTCAATCCCTATTTTTATGAACTTCATCGGATTATCTTTAACACTATTCTACCCAAAGCGGGATCCACCGATGAAGTCACCTACTTTGAAATCTTAGCCTTATATCACCTCCACTTTCATGTACCATTTAATCTTTCACGTACCATGATGGACTGGATGATTAATTCTAGGAAGAAACCAAGTTCCTTGGTTTATGCTTTGTATCTTCCTATGGTATTTCGGGCTTTTTGCATACCTCTTGATGAGTGCCAGTTCTTACATGCCCCTGCCTTCCTCTCTATGGCACGGAGACTTCAGGCAGCAGTTGGCTCACCTGTTGTGTCCAAGCACTCTGACGATGAGCCAGATGCCCCTCCTCTGGGATAGGATCCTCCTCCTCCTTCTGCCACTCTCGAGTCCATTCAGACTATGCTCCGCGATCGTTTCACCTTTGAGGATGATCGCTGGACTCAGCTTGATTACCGGACTACCTTGCAGATGAGTGCCATTAGCAACTCACTGCATGATATTCGGTACTCTATGTCTCGCCATCCTTCCATGCCTATCCCTATGGAGCGGGACCCTGGTCGTGAAGGGTATCGTATCGATGACCCTTGGGTTCTTCGCTACTTGGATCCGGATGCTGCCTTCGTAGACCCTCTTCGTTCCTTCACTGATCCATCAGACGACGTTGGGCCTTCACGAGCTCGATGGTGGATATGGACTTCTATTTGCTGCTGCTACTGAGGATCATAGCTTATGTTTTTTTTATGCACTTTGGATTTTAGTTACTTTTATGCACTTTGATTGTATTAGACTTATTATTCTGTGTGACTTTTGAGACATTCAGTAGTTTTTATCAGTATCTATGCAGTTTCTTCTATTATTTTTTGGTGTGCTTGCCAGTTCTTATTTGTTTATGGTTAATTGCTAAATGCCAAAAGAGGAAGAAATTTTGGTAAATTCTATATTCTTTTTGTATCTGTATCTGTGCTTTGGGGAGAATATTTTTATCAGGACAACAGGATTGAAAGCAATGTTTACGGGGGAGCTATTGCTAGCTCGGCACTGATTACGGGGGAGCTATGCCATTTCTCTATAATGTGTCCAGGTATGAATATTGAACATACAACTATCATTTTGTCAATTATCAATATGGGGGAGATTGTTGACACAAAATCACAGTCAACCAAATATTGATAGAATTGACTACATGATACTTGTGATAATTCAATACGACACATGAAGACTACTTCCAGTACAAGTCAGACTACAGCTCGGATTTGTAATATAAGTTATTTTGCGTCTGTATTTTTACAATTTTATTGAGTCTAGAATTATGTAAACTGAGCTGTGCTGAGCATCTGAGACTTAACCTATATCCATACCCAAATTCCAATAGCTCCACACATATCCAAATAAGCCAATTGGACCCATGACTCATTCTGTGCTCTGGAGACAGAGTTCGGGCCGAACTCTGCCTCCACACAGAGTTCGGCCAGAACTCTGCCTCCTAAAAATCAGCACCCTAATTTTTAGGGTTGGCTGGTTGCAAGTTGTCCAACGACCAACTTTTTTAAAATTCCAACCAGAATTCTGGCCGAATTCTGCCTACCTGGTATCCTATAAATAGGCCATGAATTCTCTCATTTTCAATCATCCAATCTTCTCTTCTCTTCTCTCTAAAGCTCAATACAAGCCATACCCTTCTTCATCTACTAGCCATAAGCTTCCTAAGCCTCAAGCGCTCAGCATTTTTCAGTTAGGAGTTTATGCAAGAGTTCAAGAAGTACCTTAAAAAATTCCAAGCATCGCCACTGCGATCTTTGTAAGAAGTTGACGTGCTCTTCTGAAGAAAAGGCACGGAGTATAACTATTATTTCACAAATAGCGGATTTAATCCTGAGCTAGAGTTCTCAGGCCTAGACTAGTCCTCCACGAGGGAAACCAGATTAAAAATCGGCTGTGTTTGCGTATGCTTTCTTGCTCCTTATTTATTTCCGCATTTACTCTGATTATTTTCAACTTGTGAAAGAGTTTAATTTTTAATTGGCTATTCTCGCTATAAACTCTATTCACCCCCCTCTAGAGTTGCCATATGTTCTTTACTCAAGAAGAGTCTCCATCCGTTGTGGGAGACACACTTTCTCAAGCAGGTAAAGATCTTACAATTATATCAGAAATCATGAATGTTGATCCTGTAGCAATTTGTATTGATGTTCATTCATCTTCTGAACGCTCACTAGTAAGTGGAGTCGCCACATCCCCAAAGGACATCCCTCTGAATATAGCTTATGGATGGAAGACACCTGTTTCTACCACTATTATAAAGGGAACGTGAATTCCAACTTCATTGTTCAGATGACGTAGAAACTCCAACCGTCCCTGCAGTTCAAGCTCCTGATGTTCCTATTCCTACAAATAAAAAAATGATAGAGGCTTAATAGGGCTGTGAAGAGGACCCTCTTGATGCTGCTTCAGAGTCTAATGAAGCTGAAGAGCATTATCAGACTGCGACTCCAAAGAGTCCAAATATGGTGAATGGTGATAACCCGATCCCTGCTGAGGGTGAAGAACACCCAGCTGAAGATGAGGGCGATCAAAGCCCTAGTGATACTAATCAGAGTTTTGAAGAGCTACCAAGCGACGAAGACTCTGATGTCGATATTAAAGAAGATGATAGACCAGATAATAAAGAAGCAACAATGTCTAAGTCTGAGGGCCTTCAGAAAGCCGATCAGTCTATCATTTCCACAGAGGAGATTCAGACCTCTGTTGAGCCAATCCAAGAGCCGCAGAATAAATCCTTGGATGGTCGGACCGAATCTGGTGCTGGAAGCAGTCGTTTCATTTTGGGAGGCTCGAAAGCGGGAAGTAGTCAGGCAGCTGTGTCAGAAAATACTATGGCGAGACTCATCACCGTGCGAGAAATAGAGCTTTGCGAAACCCCATATGTACCACCAGGCTCAGGTAAATTTATGATCTTTATTTACTGTAATCTCCTTGAATTTTTGGATTTTTTTTATGTGAATAATTAATATTAATTTATATTTTAAGACAAATTAGACTTTTACATACTTTCTTTTTATTGTAAATCCTAATAACACAATCTCTAGTCCTATTGAGCTACCGGTTGACTTAGCTAGTCCAAACTCAACCCAAATATCCCCATACCTCCACATGGTTCATACCAAACATTATATACTATTGTCTTCTCTACAAAACACCAAACATAATGATATGAAATCTAAACTCTAACACTTAACCTGCTAGAAATAATTTCAGCCCTATATACTTTGGACTTGACCCAATCATTAACTCACCACTTAACCACTATAGGTTGGACTCAAGTGTGGTTAAGTACACTAAATGGACAGCCAATCCTTCCTACTTATTCATCTTCCATAACCCCCAAGCACCCTTAACCATTCCCTTTCCATAACCTACAAAAAACTCCCAACCATTAACTCTCCACTCAACCCTTCACCTTCCCCTTAATGGTTGGCTATATATAGGCTTCTGCTCACCTTGTTACCTCATAGCATCTGAACAAAACTACTTCCTAACCCACTTCATAATATTTTCTCTTCACAAACCATCTCCAAAATCCTTCATAATTTTTCCCCAAACAACCATCTTTCCACCCCTACCCAGGCTGAATCCGAATTCAACTAGTCTCCACCATTCCGGCCATATCTCTCTCTACATTAAGTATTTCTCTCTCAAATTTTGTATGCTTCTTCCTCACTCTGTTCTCACAATTTTCTCTTCACAAACGTTTTTTAAAACTCACTCTAACTCCCTCAAAACAGCCCCTCTATCAGAGGTGTCCAGGCTGAAACTGAATTCGATGCACTGCTGTTTGCGCACCCTTAGGAGACCCCATAGCAGCAACTAATCCCTTGGTAATGTTCCTAACACTCTTCTACAACATCCCACTATGCCTAAAATTCATCTCATAAAATTTTATGTATATGTTTGCTTGCAACTTCATTATTTTTGTTACTGTAATCATTGATTCTCAAAATAGAACTTGTATAGATTTATGTCATATTTGTCCTACTGAAATTCGATGGTTAAGAATCTTAAATTCTATGGTAATATATTCTGAATATTATTTATAAGTTTATTAATTTCAGAATATAAAGTTTTATATTTTCAAGATTTCATCTAGTCCGAATCAACCGAAATTGGACAACCTAGTGAGATTACTTGAATGTGCAAACTGGCTAGCTTAATTTTAGTATATAAAATAAATATGATATGTTTGAATTATTTTCAAATATTATTTCTGAATTAAAATATTAATTTTTCTATTATAATTGGTTCCAAATAAATAGGTATGTTGGCCATATTGTGTCATTAATTAGACATACTAACTAGATAATTATTTCTTGTATATATTATCATCAAATAATATTTATAAATAGTTTTAATTTATATTTTAGAATATAAATTAGTATATTTTATATATTAAATAATTTATTTTTACATAAGTTGGCAACTTTGCATGCACAAACTAGTTGTCAAGTTACTAAAATACCTAGTCGATATGCAACGAAATATTGTATATGCAACGACAAATATTTTAGTATTTTTTAACTAAATAAATATAAATTCCAGAAATTAATTCATATTAATTTTAGTTTTATTTGTTGTCGACATACGTGTTTGAGAGGCTACATGCATGTTCGAAGTATCGTTTAGCATCGTCGTGAATTTAGGACATCGTGTCGTATCTACGTATGTTTAGGATTACACATATTGGAATCATATAAATGCCTAAATGTACGTGTGATAACATGATGTTCGAGACCCACACAACGTAATAGAAAGTAGGATGGTACGTGGTTATTAGCACGTTGTCGAAGGCCACACAACTGTTGCATTGTTGGCATGAAAGTCACCATACTAGTTGAAGTTTTGCAAATGATCACATTCTTTTTATATTAATTGAATTAGATTGTGTGCATTGATTAGAATATGTTATAATAGGACAACTTCGATCCGCTGTACCTCCAACTGAAGATCAGTTAGGCAACACCACAGCAGGCAGCAGACAACAGGCAAGTGTACCTTGCCATCATGTATCTCAGTTCTTGCTCTATTTATTAGTATTTAGTTACTATAGCTATTTGATAGGATTGGTGTGTGTGTCTACCCTAGGGCCGTGAGACGATACTTAGTGTCCGAATAAGGTTCGGGTGCCGATATCCGCCTGCGGAGTCGGGTATCGTCAGTTAGAGAGTTGCTACCACGAACCCATGATACATGCTTGTATCCTGAGAACGACAGACCGTAGGACACTTGACACTATTACATGTAACAGAATCCTTCTTGAGGTATTCATGGTGATTCTGTGTAGGCTTATAGGATACATTATATGTGATAGGTATATAACATATATATTATTATGACTCCTTGCATTAGTTAGAGGTCATGATCTTGCGTGTTATGGACATGAGACGTCGTGGACAAGAGATGTGAGGTTACATTGGAAGGGGACAGTGTTCATCGTGCTCTGGGCATATTCTATATATTACCTATCTACATGAGTACTGGACTTTGGGTTCTCTATACGGAATCTAAAGTGCATATATCTACATATACTATCCTTTATTGGGTTCCCCCACACGGAGCCTAGAGGGTACTGTCTAGCATACGGATGAGTCCGTAAGTACCAGCCCGGGGTACGATACCATACTCTCATTTGCATATCACTTAGATGGTTAGAGTAGTTTATCATTGAGTATGTGGCATTATACTATTTTACTTTTGGCATATTGTTTCTTGTACCTTGTTACGTCCCCCTGAGGACCTGGTCCCCTGCCAGTTTTGCAGCTTAAACGGTTGTGGAGACTGTCTAAAGATGTTGAGGCTAATCACCTTGATATACGGGCATTGGTATAAGGTACTTATTTTATTTCTACCGAGGTATGTTATTTAATTATATTAGTTACTCCTCTGTTGCCATAGCCTAGTTTTTTTTTATAGGCTCATATTTCTTTCGCGAGTCTATTCGAGTTCCTGTGTTATTGGGCGGCCGACTTTAACACCTGTGGCTCTTTCTTGTGTTTTATTTCATTGTGGATTGAGACATAGATATAGTTTTATTATGTAGATTTTGTCCATTATAACACAGCTTATGCGTATTCGAGTCGGACCAGTGTCTGATGGAATGCGCAGCTGGCATGTTACGTATTCCTAGTCCTACGTATTTTGGGACTGGGGCATTACATGTTTTTGTGGTGGCCCATGCAGGTCGGAGTATATCGTTTCGGTTACGTTACTATACTGAACGAGCCTGCAATCGGATATTGTAATAGGATCTCAATCCATAATTGTTTTGAAAATCCTTTTGTTTTATCCATCGCCTTTGGAACTCATAATTGAAGTCGATCATCCTTCTTGAACTCCTTGTCTTTGACTCTCGTCTATTCCTATTTCGGAAGGACGAATACGTGTGCTTGATAAACTAATTGGATTATGTTCTATCATAGCCTAGAAGGTATTGATAGAGTGTTTTATAAAGGAAATTAGTTATCTATGATGGTAAGGGTTTGGATAGACATCTCACTTAGATTGATCGAGTAGATCAGACCGATAATCTAGAATTCTTATAGGCTAGTTAACCTTAATGAGAGACCCTATGAGAAATTGACTACAATCCTTCTACTATTCACCTATGGTGGATGGAGACAGATTAGAATACCTTTGTTATATAGAGATGGGGTAGAGGTATAGTACAGTTTAATAGGGGATTAGTAAGGAAGGTAACTTATGTTCCTCTATCCTAAAGATTGAGTGGTTGGAAGACTATGAAGTCAAATTTTAGAGTTAGATACGGTTTTCTAACTAGAATATGATCACCCACATGAAATACTACAGTTGAAAGAATTCGAAAGTCTTGATATGAAAAGGATGAGGTACAGCAGATAGATATGAATCCTTATAGACATTGTATGGTTGCAAATGGTTATTTTTTATTCATTTGAAGGATATAGAAGTTATGATAGTATGCATATGTAGAAAATAAAGTTACCTTGGACAGTGACCTGAAGGATCTTCACTAGGGAGATTCCTATCGAAGGAGTGAGTCAAAATGATGCTTGATGATAGGTTGTGCCATGGTGTGGATCTAGGAATATTTGTTGTATAATGGCGAGGACGGTGTTAGACTGGATATACCCCTATACATAGGAGGAATAGCTTGAAAGGATCTATTAACAACCATGACTAGAAGATTGGTCGAAAGGTAAGTGGTTGTTAAGGTATCATATATAAGCTTGTCCACTGCCTAGTAAAACAAGCATAAAAAGATTAAGCGTACCTGTAGGCATTGTATGGCTTCCTTTAAATTAAAAGGGTGGGTTGTTAACCATATTAACAAGAAAATTAGATAACCTATAGGAAAATGGGATAATGTGATTAAGAAATGATTTATCGCAATCCTAACCTCTGTAAATGACACTTGAGAGTAGGATTAGAAATCTTATCTTAAGTAGACAAGAAGTCGTATGCATAATAAAATCCTTCATCGATATAGGTTAGATAGGAACCCCAAAGGACTTATAGTTACAATAATTGTATTGGAATAAAATACACATAGGGGTATAAAGATGAAGGATCACAAGAGCAGCACTATATAAAGATTGAAGAACTGCAAAGGATTAAGGATGGTTAGGACCTAGCGTAAAAAAAAATATTGTCAGGAGTTACGATTGGAGAAAATCCAAGCCACAGAAGTGGGTGAACTGGTTGGAATAAGATATATGACCTCTTAGGTAGTATAAGTTAGAACATAACTTTAAAGGTTAGCTAGTCTCATCCTTAGAAAATCTTGATAGATAGTTTATACTTTAAAATGGGTCGGAGATCATCATCTCCAGGAAGATTGATCATTGAAGCCCAATATCGTTCTGGTGACTCGAAGTATAGTTCTCCATCAACCAGTTCAACCACCTGACATGAGCGAAGGTATTGAGATCAGGACACCATCAGGTGACGGTGCGGAAAGAGGATACTCCATGGACAACATTCAAATTTCGCCACGGCAACTATAAGATTGTTGTGCCTGCTATAATTATGTGTTTGATGAACAAGGTGTCCCATCAGTAACTGAAATAGTGATGGTAGATTTGATTACATTTTATTGTAGGATAAAAATTATATTTGTAAAATATTTCATAGGAGGGTAATTATCTAAGGTATGTACGAGTAGGGTAGAACAACTATGCTAGAAAGACCAACTATAATGGTGGCGATATACTTTCTATGAGTTTTAGTTTGGTAGAAAATTGCTCTTAGTCGAATGATATGTATTCCTAAACATGTCCAACTAGATATGATAGATTAGAGACTTTTGGTATGAATAGAATGGTTTGGTATGCCTTGTATTTAAGGCTAAGCTTGTATAGGACCATTATTCTAAAATTGAAGGAGATAGGAATCTAGGATTACATGATTAGGTAAATAATTAAGATGGGTAGAATTTCATAGATACTTTCACAAGGAATAAGTTAGAATATAGTTCAGTATAAAGCCTAAGCCTAACAAGCAACCATGGAACCATTAGACCAAATCCTGCTATCTTTTGCCTAAGATAGTGCCTATGATAGAAGTACTAGAGAAATTATTATTAGGACGGTATATGAATAGAGTAAGATTATATGTGTTAGAAAAGATGACCATCTCTATACATGGTAAGACTAGTCTTAAAATGACTTATGGAAGTCCAGGATTATAAGGATGACCAATAGGTTTATTTGGCCGTCTAGTTCAGCCTCGACCTTTGCCCTGCAGTTAGGAATCAATGGGTAGGCATACTTGTAAGGATTGCTTATGAATAGAAGGGGTGGATCGCTAATTGAAATACTATAGAAGTTAGTGATGTAACCTATAGGAATATAGTATAGATTTGAAGGATTGACAGAGTTACGGAGGGATTGTGATTTTTCTATCTCTATGGTTAGTTATAAATAGAGATTTAATAGCCAAGTTTGAAGCCTTACCTCTAGAATAGTAACATCTCAATTTTAGAGAGCGTGTTGGAGAAGTGGCATTTCGTCTTGCGTTACTCTCATCTCTGGAGGGAGTGCATGATGTATTTCATGTCTCACAGTTGAGGAGGTATGTGACTGACCCCAGTCATGTGGTCAATCATTCTGAGATCATAGTGGAACCCAGTTCATCATACGAGGAGCAGTCAGTTGAAATATTGGATACTAGCAAGAAGACGCTTAGAGGTAGGGCTGAGCATTCGGTTTAAACCGAACCGAATAACCCAAAACCGAATTGGACCGAAACCGAATAAGAAAAACCGAAACCGAACCGAATTGGCCCAAAACTGAATCAAACCGAACCGAATTAAATCGGTTCGGTTTTTGGTTTATTCGGTTTATTCATATTTTTTTGATTTTTTTGAGCTTTTTTTGTTAATATATATAGTAACTAAATATACATAGACATATTTAGTATATACCTATATATACTTAGTATATACCTATATATATTAATACTTATATATATAGTACACACACACACACACACACACACACACACACACACACACACACACACACACACACACACACACACACACACACACACACACACATATATATATAAATTAATTAATTAAATTTTCTTATTCGGTTTTCGGTTTTGGACCGAAACCGAAACCCAAAACCGAAACCGAAACCAAATAAGAAAATTTAGTATTTTCAAAACCGAAACCGAACCGAATTTTTTTAAAACCGAACCTCTTATTCGGTTCGGTTCGATTTTCGGTCCAAAATCGAATAATGCTCACCCCTACTTAGTGGGCAGAAGATTAGGTTGGTTCGGGTTGCAAGGAAGCACTATTCCCCTAGATAATCTACTTGGGAACGATAATATTCCATGAGGGAGCACTATCCACATTTATTCGAGGATTCTGGTAGATTCTAAAACTAACTTTAGTGCTATAACTTTATAGAGTTCTAGTTATAGTTTTAATTTCGAGGATGAAATTTTCTAAGGTGGGTAGATTATAATCTCCCTGAATTTTTGGATTTTTTTTATGTGAATAATTAATATTAATTTATATTTTAAGACAAATTAGACTTTTACATACTTTCTATTTATTGTAAATCCTAATGACACAATCTCTAGTCCTATTGAGCTACCGGTTGACTTAGCTAGTCCAAACTCAACCCAAATATCCCCATACCTCCACATGGTTCATACCAAACATTATATACTATTGTCCTCTCTACAAAACACCAAACATAATGATATGAAATCCAAAATCTAACACTTAACCTGCTAGAAATAATTTCAGCCATATATACTTTGGACTTGACCCAACCATTAACTCACCACTTAACCACTATAGGTTGGACTCAAGTGTGGTCAAATACACTAAATGGGCAGCCAATCCTTCCTACTTATTTATCTTCCATAACCCCCAAGCACCCATAACCATTCCCTTTCTATAACCCAAAAAACTCACAACCATTAACTCTCCACACAACCCTTCACCTCCCCCTTAATGGTTGGTTATATATAGACTTCTCCTCACCTTATTACCTCATAGCATCTGAACAAAACTACTTCCTAACCCACTTCATAATATTTTCTCTTCACAAACCATCTCCAAAATCCTTCTCAATTTTTCCCCAAACAACCATCTTTCCACCCCTACCCAAGCTGAATCCGAATTCAACTAGTCTCTACCATTCCGGCCATATATCTCTCTACAGTAAGTATTTCTCTCTCAAATTTAGTATTCTTCTTCCTCACTCTGTTCTCACCATTTTCTCTTCACAAACTTTTCAGTAAAACTCACTCTAACTCCCTCAAAATAGCCCCTCCATCAGAGGTGTCCAGGCTGAAACTGAATTTGGTGCACTGCTGTTCGCGCACCCTTAGGAGACCCCATGGCAGCAACTAATCCCTTGGTAATGTTGTAACGCCCCAGAACCAGAATACTGAAGAGCAGGGGCGTACATAGCCAGCTACGTATATTGAAATGGAATCCACCTCGCTATACGGTCACGGCTGTCTAGATATGAGGGTTTACTACAAGCCAACATTCTCTTAAGGTCAAGCCTATTGTCTCAATCTCAAGCAAGTAATATAGTTACAAGATGTTAGACCACCAAATACACAATAAAAGGCGTCCCAAATATTACATATTCAGCTGATCATGAAGCTAGACGTACAAAATACGAGGACTAGCAAGAGTTTAGTCGTACATGATCAACCCTAGAATTTGTTAATCATGTTTACCACCCATAGGCAGACAGTAAGTAAATATGCATCGAGCTAATAGGTGCTCGTCGGCTAAATGACTCAAAAGAATAATTTTACAATGTAGTGAGCAAATCAAAATGGAAAACCCACTCGTGGCCCGGGTTCCGTCTAGTTGTCACCATTGGGCTGGAGGTTCGGTAGATCCTCGGGAGCTGCTCCGAAATTTGGCCACACAAAACCAGCTGGGTCAACCCTAAAAAGATCAAGTGCCACAAAGGAGGCCACGAAATAAGAACGAAAGCCAGCATATCAGATCATAAGGAATAGAAGAAAAGTACAAGTAATAAAGAGTACAACAGGACAATAAACGACTAGGGACGTGGAACCATTTCGGGAGCCAGGTTACAACCCTTAAACCAAACAAGGACCGGGGTTGTACCCTTCGCCTGAATAGCACCTTGTCTCCACCCATTTATTGTTAAAGATAAGTAAAACAAACATGTTCAGGAGAAACCAGGTACTGGGACTAGACGAGACTTAGATAGGGCAGGACACCATCCATTCACAAGCGGCCAAGCAAATACTACGGCTTACTACTTAACTAACTAGGGTTATCATAAGCCTAATTACTTAACAAGATGCAAATGAGAATTTCCCAGTCCCAAGTCCTGCAGACTATCCAGTTATCCTTCCACGGGTTGAGAGTATGGTTGGGTACATCGCCCGGGAGACAATGTACCCTTAGGTGACTTAGAGGGTGCAACACATGACAGTGTGCTGGAAATGTGCCCTACTCGTCGGCAGGCTACAAGTCCATTAAAGCGCCCAGATAACGAGATCGCCTGTGACTGGGAATTCTCCATGAACTATAGTTTGATATAGTCATTAACCTAATCCATATTCAGTGTGAATCCCTGACCGTGGTAACCAGGGAGTCACGTCCTAGACATGATGCAAGACAAGACAAGACAAGTGGATTGCACGAAGCAGCAAGAATGAACACCCACGGTATCAAAGTTGGTTACATGAGTCAAGTTAGCCATCGCAACAGCATCAAATTATCAAGTCAAGTTACAAGTCAGGAGTGCGCCGCCACGGGCCACTATCAAGTTATCCAGTTACAGAGATTAATTATGAATCACAGGTTACAAGTTAAGAGCGCACCCCATCGGGTCACTACTAAGAAGATCAGAAAGTACTAGAATCATAAGTCACAGAAATCACAAAAACCGTACTAGTCATAAGCAAAACATCGAAAATCGTACCTGGTCGTGTTCGGTCAAGACAGTCGTGTTGTGTGGAATAAGATCTCAGAACTCCAATCAACAAAAGAGAAGCCAAGCCCAAGGAAAATAAAACCAAACCACCATGGGCAAGTAGATTGCGCCAGCCAACCTAAGGTCAAGGGCTCAAGCCACCCCTGGTCAGGTTGCGCCAGCAACCCAGGCCAGGTGGTGCCAAGAGTGGAGGGGTGCTGAGGGTGCCAGCCCAAGTAATGGGCGCCAGGAAAAATGGGGATTAGGTTGCGCTGACGTTCCTGGGGGTCGGGTTGTGCCAACCACGGCCATGCCAAGAGGCGCTGGCCCAAGATGCGCTAGGTGGACCAGGTCAAGTGGGGTCAAAGGGCGCTAAGCAAACCGAGCCAAGGTGCGTCGGACAAGTGAGCGGCGACTAGCGCTGGCCAAGTTGCGCCGGCCAGGCCGCGCTGGAGCCAAGCGCGCCAAGGCAGGGGAGGCGCTGGAGCTAAAGAGCGCCAGCGAAGAAGGGGGCGCAGTTCGCCAAAGGGCACCGGCAGCGAGCGCGGGTCAGCCCAGCGCTAAAGAGCGCTGGCTGAGGAAATTGGCGCGGGTTAGCCCAGCACTAAAGAGCGCTGGCCGAGGGGACTGGCGCGGTCCGTCAAAGGACGCCGGCCACAGGTCATCTTTGTCACGCCCCGATCCCGGAGGATCGAAAACAAGCCACTGGGCGTGATGCCGTACAAGTCTAGATTGCACTTGTACAAGGCAAAACCATTACAGTTCCTGGTAATTCTCAGAAAGCATCGATAAGGCAGCGGAACCAAGCAGATAAATTGAAGTCACACAATTTATGAAGAAATGTATCTCTTTATTGATATTCAAAATGGATTACAAGACTTGCAGCGGAATACAGAGTTTACAACTGAATACAAGACTCTTGAGTAGCTAACTGAATGTATACACTTGCCCTTTAGGCTACAAATGAATATACCGACTTCTTTACAATGACTTGCCAATTTGGCTACAATCTCACTGGTACATCTGAGTTCCACTGTTCCATACATTATGTCCCGTATAGCAGAAGACATCGTCTTGAAAGAAGAGCTTCTGCACACCCATCCGATTCATCGATGCCAAGCACTGATTCACAGGATTTTCCCCAAGCAAACACCTGTAATATTGCCCACAACGTGGGTCAGTACATCATCAATGTACTGGCGAGCGGTGCTGGCCCAACTCACCTAAGAAGACAGCACTAAGTAATCATGTTACAGAACATTATTAACAGTTGTCTTTCTCGTTGCCTTAGGGTCAATTTCATGTTATAGCCGACAAGAAGTAAAGCATGCAAATCTTATAGCCAACATAATTTTAAAGCATGCAGTTATCACCCTTTGGTGATTCTTACCCACGGTCGTGTAGCCATCCCTGTACAATTATAATACTTACTCTGCATGCACAAGACATTGTTAGGAACAATATCATGATTCAATATGAATATCACCGTTCAGGTGATTCTTACCAACAACCGACATCCTTCCCTGTATTTGAGTAATAACTTACTCTGCCTGCATAAGACATCATTAGCACTGGACCTATCTATATGAAGGTCACTGGCGACACGCCATCTTGGATCATCTTCTGGTGAACGGCTAACTCCAAATGGGGTGCGAATCCATGGGAGGTTTCCGAAACACCGTGCTACTACTTCAGCACCATAGGATTTCAGCGTCCTTTCAGTGGGCGGTAGCAAGCCCCCACTGCAAGTCCTACAATCCCGATGTCAGTACATCGACACCATCCTTGTTCCCCCTAGGACGAACCGGGTTCCATGGCCCAGGAATACCGTTCGAGGAACGAAACCTTGTCGACAAGTTGTCCATGACCATGCAACTATATGCAACTTATCTAAGAAGAAAACATATAATGCATGATAAGGAAAACTAAGCAAAACCATCATTCTCATCCATTTTGCCATCTAGCCATCTTGCCTTGAGCCAATGCTCACATTATCATCTGCCCATCCAGGGTCTTAGTGAAACCAACATTCTACATCGGCACAGGATAATAGAATGTTGTTTTCCAATCTCTTTTGCCATATCTTTCCAACCAACTCAATGTACTTACCGCCCAATCTTGGGACTTAGCATCTGTTTAGCATACATTCATTCGAATGCAAATTAAGCATACTCACTGCCCAGTTCTTGGGTCTTAACATCTGTTTTGCCATCTATTCATTGAGCCAAAGCTCGATATACTCACTGCCCAAGTATTTGGGACTTTGCCTTCACCTGTCATGTAATTCATCGCAACAGCGTACAAGCATACAATTCACTTAGCCACAACAGTTTACGTTAATGTGATTATTATCTTTCATTATCTTTCCAAATTCCATGCAAGGTGTTATTGAGCAATTCAACAAGAAACATAGCATACTATCCTTATTTTAAGCGTGAAGCTAAAGGATCTTTGAAGGGTTCAACACTACTCACATTCATAGAATGATTCCCATCACGATCGCATAGACTTCCAAGCGATTCTTCATATAATCCCAAGTCCAACAAGGCTTCATCGAACCAACCATCCATCATAAGGCATCTTGCGGGTCGGGGCACTACAATATATACCACCCAGAAAAAGTTTCATCCTCGAAACTTAAAACAAAACTCATCCCCAAAACTTCAACCAACTTTTCATGAAACTTCTCAACGATCAACTTTCACTATTTACTATTTCTCCGCAATCTCTCGAATGATTTTCAAGTAATGTACCGTCTCGTTACAGCATCCCAAATTGATTCAACATAGTTTACCATCTTTGATCTTTCCTCCGACACTCGTGCAAATTCTTAGCACATGATAATTCTTCCCGTGGCTTCGTTTGAATTCAGCATACCACTTAGTTGGAATCATACACATATTTTAGGCATCCCCGAAATACATGCACTTCAGCCAAGTTCAGTGATAGAGAAAACGAACGAGCTACGGTGTACATTCCTTTCCCGAACATCAGTAATTCTTTGAGCATCTTGTGTAATCCCACTTGTTCATTCAATATCCAACCAACTAATAACACAACTGATGTTACCAATTCCAACTCAAGTAATTATCCTCAACCGATCCAAAATTTTCAAAATATTCCGACTTAGATGTGTCAAGTATTCCTTTCAAGTTCATTGTCATCCATGCCACCAAAGTTGATAAATCCTATATCTATATTTCATTTTCGATACCCCGACTCTCGTCGGTCAAATCTTGTACTCATTATCGTTCACATCCATACACTTTGTTTGCAACTCATAAATTCTCTCGATCCTGATTCATCCATCAAATTGTACCATCATCCCACTCTAGTAATATTTCTTGCTGTCCTCCAACATTTTCTCGTATTAATCAAGCCAACATATTTATCCTCTCGTATAGGCAACTATCATATTCCAGCAACATTAATTCTGAGGGTCATTCATATTCACATTCGCCGATCTCGGCTACATGCACTATCCAATTCTGTCATTACACTTATCCTCAATCTTGATCCGGTCAATGAAATTATTCCAACTATCTCAAAGCACTACCAACAATTTTCGCAGCTCAATATTAATCAACCAACCCAACCAGTTCTAACAATTCCCAACATTTCAACCAAGGCAACTCAATTTCCGAAACCAACATGATCCGTCATCCCATCCAACATTATAACATCAAAATTTCCCAAATATCTATTCAATTCCAAAGCCTACCTTCCAACACATCTTATTCATTCCAACTATACTCACGCAACACCAATAGGGACATCCTACGGTTTTCCAATAGTCAACTTAGCATACAATCAAGTCTCTACGGTCAGCTAATCTGAGCTAAACCAGACATTCAGCTAACCCATATGAGATGAGTAGCTATCAGGGACATACTTATCTCTTATCTTACAGGCAACCAATTCTCAACATAGGGCAACTCTATGGTCTGACCAACTTAGGGACATGGGACGCCACCCCAATCTTATGAACTTATACCCAACACGGACAACTGAAGAACATAGCCAACCAATCTGAGACTTAAGCAAGCAACCAACAATCTAGGCAACAAACCGACACTCTAGGCAACTAGCCAACAATCTAGGCAACCAACCGACAATCTAGGCAACTAGCCAACAAGCTAGGCAACCAACCGACAATCTAGGCAACTAGCCAACAATCTAGGGTCAAGTCTTTCTACCCGTACTCATACTCGAGTCATACCCAACGAAGTCTCATTCTAGACTTACCCGCAACCGACCAAATCTATCCGACAATTCTATCCAACAATCTATGGGTCAATTTCGAAGCTATCATATAAAACTCCTCAATAGAATATTCAACTTTCAATTTCCATTTGCATAGACATAGCATCTGTTCGATCCAACTTGCATCCTCATATCGTACTCATATGTCTATTCAATCGGGTCAACTATTCTGAATCATCATCGGACATTGTTATTTCAATACTTTATCACTTATGATCTCTTCCTACGGTCTCTTCGCGACATAATCGTTTCCCACATTCTTAGATCATCGATACGGTCCGTACTCTTTTAACCAGCAAAAATCAGGCAACTATAATCATATTTCTTCCGAGGCATCATTTATAAATTTTCTAACACCAACACGGACATCTCTTAGCAATTCACGTTAACCATCAATATTAGTTTTGTATCATCTCCTTCTGATTCCATAAGAAGATTTACTATTCATGCACCAATCCAATCTCTATAGCACCAATCATCTCACATCATATATCGGTCATCTTAGTGGACATGACATAACTCATCGGCTAAGTCATAATCCCATAATTCTATATTCCACCAAACTTGTTATTCATGCGACAACATCATCTACCGACGTGGTCTATTACATATCGCTGCACCTCAATATTTATTTGTATTCCAGCCATTCGACTCTCGTAAGGAACATCTACTCTTTCGTACGTCAAGGGACAAGTACTCATTCTCTATGCCTCAAAATAGTCAAGGGTCATAACTTGTTAATTCGGAACATCAATTTCTCTTAATCCCAACTGCACATCGTGCTAAGATCATCCATTCTTCAAGTCCATTCTCTAACTTTTCGGTCGTTGATGCAACTCTCTGCATCATCTAAATCATTTCCAACATCCCGATAAGCGTCTAACATTACCATCAATCCTATCGATATCCAACATGCAATTTCTTTCACTCAATTCCAACATCGTTCAATATTCGGTCCATAGTTATTCCCACAAAATCTTTCGATAGCAACACCACACTATTGTTACCAAGCCTACAATCCTTTTATCCAACTGATTCAAGTACTCGCTTGAATCTGAAACTCATTTCATTCCCAACCAAGTCATTCATTTCATATTCTCAATTCTCTTATTATCCAACATAATGCTAACCGACAAGGTCTAGCAATGGTTCACCCGAACACATCAAAATCTCGTAACGGGTCATCCGAACTTAATCATCAAGGGACATTCCTAGCCGTCATGTATCAATCGTAAGCTCAACTACAATTCGATACCACCCAATACCTTATAGGTAAAGCAATCACAAAGTCATAGACACATCAAGGGTCAAGGGACATCTTATCACGACGAGGGTATATGTAATATACCACCCAGAGCTCAAGCCATTCTCAACTCAATATTCCTTCGTATCAAACCAACGTCCAACATGGACAATCCATCCTGCAGTGGTTATGCTGACCACAAATACCGACTCAAAATTCGGTCGATTCCCATTCACTGAAATTCATGCACATTCTGTTCCAACATACCATGCCATCACCCACTGTCGATTACTGCATAACAATCGACTCCAAAGAATCCCACACATAAGACATCCAGCATATATCACAAACTTACGCATCGCATCATTGTTATTCTTTTTGGTATCTTTTTAGAAATTCAACAAAGCACACATATCACAGCCCACATATTTAGACTTATTGTATGGAACACCCAGTGAGAGGTTAGAATGATCAACGGACTTTCAGTCAAGGGAACAACTTAGAATAGTTTGGAAGCAACACAGAACAATCGCAGAAGCACTATGAATCATCATAGAGGCAACTTTAATTTCATCGCAAAAGCAACTTTGAGTATTCACGGAAGCAACTTTGATTCACCGCGGAAGCAACTTTGAATAATCGCGGAAGCAATCTTTGAATCATCGCGGAAGCAACTTAGAATCATCTTAGTAGCAACATTGATTCGAAACAAATCGAATAGGAATCCAAGGACGTAAAGCCGTGCTTTGATACCATTATGTCACGCCCCGATCCCGGAGGATCGAAAACAAGCCACTGGGCGTGATGCCGTACAAGTCTAGATTGCACTTGTACAAGGCAAAACCATTACAGTTCCTGGTAATTCTCAGAAAGCATCGATAAGGCAGCGGAACCAAGCAGATAAATTGAAGTCACACAATTTATGAAGAAATGTATCTCTTTATTGATATTCAAAATGGATTACAAGACTTGCAGCGGAATACAGAGTTTACAACTGAATACAAGACTCTTGAGTAGCCAACTGAATGTATACACTTGCCCTTTAGGCTACAAATGAATATACCGACTTCTTTATAATGACTTGCCAATTTGGCTACAATCTCACTGGTACATCTGAGTTCCACTGTTCCATACATTATGTCCCGTATAGCAGAAGACATCGTCTTGAAAGAAGAGCTTCTGTACACCCATCCGATTCATCGATGCCAAGCACTGATTCACAGGATTTCCCCCAAGCAAACACCTGTAATATTGCCCACAACGTGGGTCAGTACATCATCAATGTACTGGCGAGCGGTGCTGGCCCAACTCACCTAAGAAGACAGCACTAAGTAATCATGTTACAGAACATTATTAACAGTTGTCTTTCTCGTTGCCTTAGGGTCAATTTCATGTTATAGCCGACAAGAAGTAAAGCATGCAAATCTTATAGCCAACATAATTTTAAAGCATGCAGTTATCACCCTTTGGTGATTCTTACCCACGGTCGTGTAGCCATCCCTGTACAATTATAATACTTACTCTGCCTGCACAAGACATTGTTAGGAACAATATCATAATTCAATATGAATATCACCGTTCAGGTGATTCTTACCAACAACCGACATCCTTCCCTGTATTTGAGTAATAACTTACTCTGCCTGCATAAGACATCATTAGCACTGGACCTATCTATATGAAGGTCACTGGCGACACGCCATCTTGGATCATCTTCTGGTGAACGGCTAACTCCAAATGGGGTACGAATCCATGGGAGGTTTCCGAAACACCGTGCTACTACTTCAGCACCATGGGATTTCAGCGTCCTTTCAGTGGGCGGTAGCAAGCCCCCACTGCAAGTCCTGCAATCCCGATGTCAGTACATCGACACCATCCTTGTTCCTCCTAGGACGAACCGGGTTCCATGGCCCAGGAATACCGTTCGAGGAACGAAACCTTGTCGACAAGTTGTCCATGACCATGCAACTATATGCAACTTATCTAAGAAGAAAACATATAATGCATGATAAGAAAAACTAAGCAAAACCATCATTCTCATCCATCTTGCCATCTAGCCATCTTGCCTTGAGCCAATGCTCACATTATCATCTGCCCATCCAGGGTCTTAGTGAAACCAACATTCTACATCGGCACAGGATAATAGAATGTTGTTTTCCAATCTCTTTTGCCATATCTTTCCAACCAACTCAATGTACTTACCGCCCAATCTTGGGACTTAGCATCTGTTTAGCATACATTCATTCGAATACAAATTAAGCATACTCACTGCCCAGTTCTTGGGTCTTAACATCTGTTTTGCCATCTATTCATTGAGCCAAAGCTCGATATACTCACTGCCCAAGTATTTGGGACTTTGCCTTCACCTGTCATGTAATTCATCGCAACAGCGTACAAGCATACAATTCACTTAGCCACAACAGTTTACGTTAATGTGATTATTATCTTTTATTATCTTTCCAAATTCTATGCAAGGTGTTATTGATCAATTCAACAAGAAACATAGCATACTATCCTTATTTTAAGCGTGAAGCTAAAGGATCTTTGAAGGGTTCAACACTACTCACATTCATAGAATGATTCCCATCACGATCGCATAGACTTCCAAGCGATTCTTCATATAATCCCAAGTCCAACAAGGCTTCATCGAACCAACCATCCATCATAAGGCATCTTGCGGGTCGGGGCACTACAATCTTCTCCAGCAAGCTGAGAGGAGAACCCGAGAACACCAAAAACTCCAAACCTCATAACTTAGCCAAAACAAAAAGAAATTTAGATTTTCAAAGTTCTATCTTGTGTAAAATTGAATTCTCTACAACATGGAAGCATCAAAACAAGCGAAAATCAAAGTTTAATAGATCAAAACCAAGAAATCCGAAAATAGGTAAAACTTAGATCAAGAAAAATTTAAACTCCAAATCACAAAATGCCAAGTTCTAATATGGTTCACCATGGCCTAATCTAACTAATGGACAAATAAAATAGGGTTCCTATTTGGTGGCAAGGTGCACTTGCCTATGGAGGTTGGATGTTGTGTGGAGGAAGGAAGAAGAAGATGGAAAAAATAAATGGAAGAGTAATGAGGAGAGAGAAAAGTTAGGTAGGGTTTAATGAGGGAGGATGTGTTGTGTTGAGGGTGGAGGTTAACTAAGGGTAGTCCAATGCAAACCAAACCAAATCCTTCTCCACAAAGAATAAAACCACGCCAGGTCTAAAACCAATTTACGAGAAAACTATAATCCGCAAGTCGAGCCAAAATACAATTATAGGCCAAAATTCGAGAAAATAAAATATAGATCCGAAATACATATAAGCCTAATCAAAATACGTGTTCCGAAATACGGACGTTACAACTCTACCCACCTTAAAAGAATTTCGTACTCAGAATTTAAATCAAGATGCTTAGAGATGTAAGAGCCAGCTATACTATCCACAAATAAGCTACACTAAGCAAACAATCAAACAATCATACATGCAAGCAAGGGATGGAAAGCATAAGGCATAAGAAAGACATTATACCTTACGAGTCAAACAAGTCGGGATATCGCGATCGGATGTCGTCCTCACACTCCCACGTTGACTCACCTAGAGTGTGATGACCCCAAGCAACACGGACTAAGCTAATAGTCTTGTTCTTGAGTATCTTTTCTCTCCGGTCCAATATAGACACGGGCCTCTCCTCATACGAAAGGTTGGTACCAACAACCAATTTCGAATGGTCCAGGATATGGCTCGGGTCCGAGATGTACCATCGTAATTGGGACGCATGGAATACATCATGTACCTCACTTAGCGATGGCGGAAGAGCGAGACGATAGGATACATCTCCTACTCGCTCCAGGATATCGAACGGCCCTATATACCTAGGACTAAGCTTTCCCCGTACGCCAAAGTGAATGACGTCGCGGTTAGGCGAGATCCTAAGGAATACATGGTCGGCGATAGCAAACTCTAAGGGACGCCGATGAGTATTGGCCTAATGGCTCTGGCGATCATGGGCCACTCGAAGGCGATCTCCGACTTTCCTGGCCACCTCGACAGCCTGGGTAATCATCTCTGGGCCAAGCATCTTCCTCTCTCCGATGTCGTCCCATGCTAGTAGGGTTCTGCACTTCCTGCCATATAAGGCCTTGAAAGGTGCCATCTGGATACTGGCCTGGTAACTATTGTTGTAGGAGAATTCTACCAGGTGCAGGTGATCCTCCCATAAACTACCGAAGTCAAGGGTACAAGATCTCAACATATCTTCCAAGGTCCGAATTGTACGCTCTGACTGACCATCTGTCTGCGGATGGTAAGCTGAGCTAAACTGAAGGTGAGTCCCCAAACTTTCGTGAAGACTGCACTAAAAGTGTGATGTGAATCTTGAATCCCTGTCCGAGGTGATACTGACCGGCACCCCATGAAGCCTGACGATCCGCCTGAGATACATTTCTGCCAACTGCACCGTAGACTGCCCAACTCTGAACGGAAGAAAGTGAGCCACCTTTGTGAGCCGATCTATTATAACCCATACCGCATCCTTGCCAGTCGGAGATCTTGGTAACCCAGTTACGAAATCTATGGTTATGTGTTCCCATTTCCATTCTGGGATCGGTAAGGGTTGAAGAAGTCCAGCTGGCCTCTGATGTTCAGCCTTGACTTGTTGACAAACCAAACACCGAGAGACAAACCGGGCTATCTCCCTCTTCATGCCATTCCACCAAAAATGCTGACGAATGTCTCTATACATCTTCGTGCCACCGGGATGAATAGAATACTGTAAACTGTGAGCTTTTGCCATGACCTCCTGTCTGATATCTCCACTGGGTACACAAAGACGAGTGCCGTGTCGAAGTGTACCATCTTCATGAATGCACAACTCTGGCCTTCTTTCTGCCTCACACTCTGCTCTGAGTCGCTGAATCTTGGTATCCGTAGACTGCGTCATCCGGATCCTCTCAACTATGCTGGACTGAACCTGTAGACTGGCCATTAATGCCACGTTGGTAGGAAGAACCACTTTAATTTCCATCTTCTGAAGATCTGCCAATAACTCTGGTTGCGCTGTTAGAAAGCAAACTCCGGCTCTCCTGCTCAACGCATCTGCTATAACGTTGGCCTTCCCTGGGTGATACTGCAAGTCCATATCATATTCCACCAGTAGCTTGAGCCATCTTCTCTGCCGCATGTTAAGGTCCTTCTGGGTGAAAACATACTTCAGGCTCTTGTGATCAGTAAATATCTCTACTCTGTCCCCGTACAAGTAGTGCCGCCAAAGCTTAAGCGCAAACACTTTTGCCGCCAGTTCTAAGTCGTGGGTCGGGTAATTCTTCTCATGATCACAAAGTTGACGTAATGCATAAGCTATTACCTTCCCATGCTGCATCAAGACACACCCCAATCCTTTCCCTGAAGCGTCGCAATAAACTGTGAATCCTCTGGTCCCATCTGGAAGTGTGAGAACGGGAGCCATTACCAAACCTTGCTTCAACTCCTCAAATGATTCCTGGTACTCTGTTGTCCATACGAATGGCACATACTTGCGGGTCAACTGGGTCATCGGCGCCGAAATCCTTATAAAATCTGAAACGAATCGCCGATAGTAGCCGGCCAATCCAAGGAAGCTGCAAACCTCTGCCACTGAGCTAGGTACTGGCCATGTCTCGATAGCCACAATCTTCTGGGAATCCACTTCCACTCCTCCTCGGGTAATGATGTGACCCAAGTACGAAATGCGATCGTGCCAGAACATACATTTACTGACTTGGCGTACAACTGGTGCTCTCTAAGCGTCTGAAGGACGATTATGAGATACTGCTCGTGCTCTGCTTCGCTCTTGCTGTAGACCAGGATGTCATCTAGGAACACGATCACGAACTGATCCAAGTAAGACATAAAAATATGATTCATGAGGTCCATGAATACGACTGGCGCATTGGTTGCTCCGAATGGCATAACAAGAAACTCCCAATGCCCATACCTTGATCTGAACATTGTCTTTGGAATGTCCTACTCTCTGACCCTGATCTGGTGGTATCCTGATCGCAAGTCTATCTTCGAGAACACTGAAGCCCCCTTGAGTTGATCAAACAAGTCATCTATCCTCGGGAGAGGGTATCTGTTCTTGATTGTCATCGAGTTCAAGGTACGATAATCTATATATAGCCTGGACGTACCATCCTTCTTCTTCACAAGAAGCATCGGGGCTCCCCAAGGCGATCCACTTGCATGAATGAATCCCTTGGTCCTCAGTTCTTCAATCATCTTGTACAAAATCTCCAACTTTGAAAGCGCCATCCTGTAGACTCGCTCTAATACTGGTGCCGTCCCGGGGATCAAGTCTATAGTGAACTCGATCTCTCTTTCTGGCGACATTCCTGGAAGTTCCTCTGGGAAGACATCTGGAAACTCTTCAACTATCCAGGGTAACTGTACTGCTGCTACTGCCATCCGCAATACTGGGGGAGATGGCTCCACTGCGCCTCTAGAAAATAAAAACTCTGGCTCGTCTGGAATACTAAAGACAACCCTGCCAACATGGCAGTCTATCCTAGCATACTGGTTCCTCAACCAATCCATGCCTAAGACTACATCATAGTCTGCCATAGAAAACTCTATAAATCTAGCGGAGAACTCTCTACCGCTAACTACGATCCGACACGAGGAAAACACTCGATCTACTCCCACCAGACCATTACCAGTAAGTATATTGAGCCTCACTGATAATGACTCGGGCTCCAATCCTATCCGTGTTGCGAATCGTACAGACATGAATGAATGTGATGCACCAGAATCAAATAATACTGATGCTGGAGAGAAGTTGACGAGAATAGTACCTGCCATTACCTCACCTGGTGCAACCTCTTCTTCCGTAGTCATCATCATTACCTGACCTTGTTCTCTGGCTGCGGGTCCCCTCTGCTGGAAACCTCTCTGCCTGTTCTGCACTTGAGCCTGGGTGTACTGCTGCTGGTTCTGCTGTTGAAATGCCTGGGCCTGAGGCAACAATGGCCTCGGGTACTGCTGTTGCTGCATAGGTGCTGGTCCCCTAACCGACAGACTGGTTAGGTTGGAAGAGGACGAACTACCCCTATTCCGGCAGGCTCCTATCTTGTGATCTGTCGCTCCACAAGCCAGGCACAATCCCTGCGTCCTGCGACAATCTGCCACCACGTATCCTGGCTTCCCGCAATAAGAACATCCCATTGCGGAAGTCTGCTTCTGCTTCTGCTGCTGCGGGTACGTCAGGGTTGAATGTTGAACCGATGTCACTGAGGTCGCCCGTCTCGGAGTTCCAATGGTCAAACCCCTTGTTGCTGGGGCTGGAGCTGATGATCGGTGCATCTGATTGTGGGACCGCTTCCTACCTCCGGTCCTATCCATGATCCTCTGGGAGGTGTACTCGTGCCTCCTAGCTGCCCTTAATACTGCATTGAACGTCTGGTGCTCGAACTGCTCAACTGCCAACAAGATCTCCAAATGCAGCCCCTGCTGAAACTGCTGGGCCCTATCAAACTCGGTTGCCACCAAGGTTGGGGCAAACCTACTGAGTCTAGAAAACTCAGATGCATAATCGTCGACCGTCCTGCCTCCTTGCTTCAAGTTGGTAAACCTTGTCTGCAGGTCGTACCGAGCTACAACATCAAAATACTTCGTCTGGAATCTTTCTCTAAATACCGCCCAAGTAACCGGTGCCGTTAATCCCATGGCCTGCGCCGCCCACCAACTGCGAGCTAAGTCTAGCAACTATAGGCGTGCCACCGCCACTTTCTCATTCTCAGGTGTCCTAGCTGCTTCCAGAACCACCTCGGTATCCTGAAGACAAGCGTTCGCGGCAATCGCATCTTCGCTACCGTCGAAGAATGGAGGGTTCAAGCGCTTGAAGCTGTTCATCGCCTGGTTCCCTTGCTGACCATCTCTGTTTAAAGCATCTTGAACTGTCTGGTGCAGGGCATCGCCCCGACGATCCTGGGATGCCAGTAGTGACCTGATGAGACCCACCAAAGTGCCATCATCAGGCTCTGCAGGCTGGACGGGCTGAACTGGTAGCTCTCCTCCAGTAGGCATGACTCTGGAGGCTACTCCTGAATGTTGGGCTCGATCTCCAGGTTGCTGCTGGTCCGCGGAAGGTGCTCCGCCTTGCTGATCGACAGGTCCAGGAACAATACCGCTGAAGAAGATGACATAGGGAACAATAAGAAAGGACTAGGATAGAACAAGGATGCAAACATGTGATCACGTCAAGAGTCCAGGGAATTCGAGGATATGAGCAGAGATCAAGGGCGAATACTTATTGAGACACCTATTTGGTAAATCCTCACATTCCTGAATGCCAAGGCCTGCATGGGCCACCACTTAAACCATGTAACGCCCCAGAATCAGAATACTGAAGAGCGGGGGCGTACATAGCCAGCTACGTATATTGAAATGGAATCCACCTCGCTATACGGTCACGGCTGTCTAGATATGAGGGTTTACTACAAGCCAACAGTCTCTTAAGGTCAAGCCTATTGTCTCAATCTCAAGCAAGTAATATAGTTACAAGATGTTAGACCACCAAATACACAATAAAAGGCGTCCCAATTATTACATATTCAGCTGATCATGAAGCTAGTCGTACAAAATGCGAGGACTAGCAAGAGTTTAGTCATACATGATCAACCCTAGGATTTGTTAATCATGTTTACCACCCGTAGACAGATAGTAAGTAAATATGCATCGAGCTAACAGGTGCTCGTCGGCAAAACGACTCAAAAGAATAATTTTACAATGTAGTAAGCGAATCAAAAAAGAAAACCCACTCGTGGCCCGGGTTCCGTCTAGTTGTCACTATTGGACTGGAGGTTCGGTAGATCCTCGGGAGCTGCTCCGAAATCTGGCCACACAAAACCAGCTAGGTCAACCCCAGAAAGAGCAAGTACCACAAAGGAGGCCACAAAATAAGAACGAAAGCCAGCATATCAGATCATAAGGAATAGAAGAAAAGTACAAGTCATAAAGAGCACAACAGGACAATAAACGACTAGGGACGTGGAACCATTCCGGGAACCAGGTTACAACCCTTAAATCAAACAAGGACCGGGGTTGTACCCTTCGCCTGAATAGCACCTTGTCTCTACCCATTTATTGTTAAAGATAAGTAAAACAAACATGTTCAGGAGAAACCAGGTACTGGGTCTAGACGAGACTTAGACATGGCTGGACACCATCCATTCACAAGCGGCCAAGCAAATACTACGGCTTACTACTTAACTAACTAGGGTTATCATAAGCCTAATTACTCAACAAGATGCAAATGAGAATTTTTCAGTCCCAAGTCCTACAGACTATCCAGTTATCCTTTCGTGGGTTGAGAGTATGGTTGGGTACATCGCCCGGGAGACAATATACCCTTAGGTGACTTTGAGGGTACAACACATGACAGTGTGCTGGAAATGTGCCCTACTCATCGGCAGGCTACAAGTCCATTAAAGCGCCCAGATAACGAGATCGCCTATGACTGGGAATTCTCCATAAACTATAGTTTGATCTAGTCATTAACCTAATCCATATTCAGTGCGAATCCCTGACTGTGGTAACCAGGGAGTCACGTCCTAGACATGATGCAAGCCAAGACAAGACAAGTGGATTGCACGAAGCAGCAAGAATGAACACCCACGGTGTCAGAGTTGGTTATATGAGTCAAGTTAGCCATCGCAACAGCATCAAATTATCAAGTCAAGTTACAAGTCAGGAGTGCGCCGCCACGGGCTACTATCAAGTTATCCAGTTACAGAGATTAATTATGAATCACAGGTAACAAGTTAAGAGCGCACCCCATCGGGTCATTACTAAGAAGATCAGAAAGTACTAGAATCATAAATCACAGAAATCACGAAAACCGTACTAGTCATAAGCAAAACACCGAAAACCGTGCCTGGTCGTGTTGGGTCAAGACAGTCGTGTTGTGTGGAACAAGATCTCAGAACTCCAATCAACAAAAGAGAAGCCAAGCCCAAGGAAAATAAAACCAAACCACCATGGCCAAGTAGGTTGCGCCAGCCAACCTAAGGTCAAGGGCTCAAGCCACCCCTGGTCAGGTTGTGCCAGCAATCCAGGCCAGGTGGCGCCAAGAGTGGAGGGGTGCTGAGGGTGCCAGCCCAAGTAATGGGCGCCAGGAAAAATGGGGATTAGGTTGCGCTGAGGTTCCTGGGGGTCGGGTTGCGCCACCTACGGCCACGCCAAGAGGCGCTGGCCCAAGAAGCGCTAGGTGGACCAGGTCAAGTGGGGTCAAAGGGCGCCAAGCAAACCGAGCCGAGGTGCGCCGGGCAAGTGAGCGGCGACTGGCGCTGGCCAAGTTGCGCCAGCCAGGCCGTGCTAGAGACAAGCGCTCCAAGGGAGGGGAGGCGCTGGAGCTAAAGAGCGCCAGCGAAGAAGGGGGCACGGTTCGCCAAAGGCCGCCGGCAGCGAGCGCGGGTCAGCCCAGCACTAAAGAGCGCTGGCCGAGGAAGTTGGTGCGGGTCAGCCCAGCGCTAAAGAGCGCTGGCCGAGGGGACTGGCGCGGTCCGCCAAAGGGCGTCGGCCACAGGTCATCTTCTCCAGCAAGCTGAGAGGAGAACCCAAGGACACCAAAAACTCCAAACCTCGTAACTTAGCCAAAACAAAAAGAAATTTTGATTTTCAAAGTTCTATCTTGTGTAAAATTGAATTCTCTACAACATGGAAGCATCAAAACAAGCAAAAATCAAAGTTTAATAGATCAAAACCAAGAAATCCAAAATTGGGTAAAACTTAGATCTAGAAAAATGGAAACTCCAAATCACAAAATGCCAAGTTCTAATGTGGTTCACCATGGCCTAATCCAACTAATGGACAAATAAAATAGGGTTCCTATTTGGTGACAAGGTGCACTTGCCTATGGAGGTTGGGTGTTGTGTGGAGGAAGGAAGAAGAAGATGGAGAAAATAAATGGAAGAGTAATGAGGAGAGAGAAAAGTTAGGTGGGGTTTAATGATGGAGGGTGTGTTGTGTTGAGGGTGGAGGTTAACTAAGGGTAGTCCAATGCAAACCAAACCAAATCCTTCTCCACAAAGAATAAAACCACGCCAGGGCAAAACCTAATTTACGAAAAAACCATAATCCGCAAGTCGAGCCAAAATACAATTACAGGCCAAAATCCGAGAAAATAAAATACAGGTCCGAAATACATATAAGCCTAATCAAAATACGTGTTCCAAAATACGGGCGTTACAAATGTTCCTAACACTCCTCTACAACATCCCACTATGCCCAAAAATTTATCTCATAAAATTTTATGTATATATTTGCTTCCAACTACATTATTTTTGTCACCGTAATCATTAATTCTCAAAATAGAACTTGTATAGATTTATGTCATATTTGTCCTACTGAAATTTGATGGTTAAGAATCTTAAATTCTATGGTAATATATTCTGAATATTATTTATAAGTTTATTAATTTCAGAATATAAAGTTTTATATTTTTAAGATTTTATCTAGTCCGAATCAACCGAAATTGGACAACCTAGTGAGATTACTTGAATGTGCTAACTGGCTAGCTTAATTTTAGTATATAAAATAAATATGATATGTTTGAATTATTTTCAAATATTATTTCAGAATTAAAATATTAATTTTTCTATTATAATTGGTTCCAAATAAATAGGTATGTTGGCCATATTGTGTCATTAATTAGACATACTAACTAGATAATTATTTCTTGTATATATTATCGTCAAATAATGTTTATAAATAGTTTTAATTTATATTTTAGAATATAAATTAGTATATTTTATATATTAAATGATTTATTTTTACATAAGTTGTCAACTTTGCATGCACAAACTAGTTGTCAAGTTGCTAAAATACCTAGTCGATATGTAACGAAACATTGTATATGCAACGACAAATATTTTAGTATTTTTTGACTAAATAAATATAAATTCCAGAAATTAATTCATATTAATTTTAGTTTTATTTGTTGTCGACATGCGTGTTTGAGAGGCTACAGGCATGTTCGAAGTATCGTTTAGCGTCGTCGTGAATTTGGGACATCGTGTCGTATCTACGTATGTTTAGGATTACACGTATTGGAATCATATAAATGCCCAAATGTACGTGTGATAACATGATGTTCGAGACCCACACGACGTAATAGAAAGTAGCATGGTACGTGGTTATTAGCACGTTGTCGAAGGCCACACAACTGTTGGATCGTTGGCATGAAAGTCACCATACTAGTTGACGTTATGAAAATGATCACATTTTTTTATATTAATTGAATTAGATTGTGTGCATTGATTAGAATATGTTATAATCGGACAACTTGGATCCGCTGTACCTCCCACTGAAGACATCAGTCAGGCGACACCGTAGCAGGCAGTAGACAACAGGCAAGTGTACGTTGCCATCATGTATCTCAGTTTTTGCTCTATTTATTAGTATCTATTTACTATAGTTATTTGATAGGATTAGTGTGTGCGTCGACCCTAGGGCCGTGAGACGATACTTAGTGTCCGAATAAGGTTCGGGTGCCGATATCCGTCCGCGGAGTCGGGTATCGTCAGTTAGAGAGTTGTTACCATGAACCCATGATACATGCTTGTATCCTGAGCACGACAGACCGTAGGACACTTGACACTATTACATGTAACAGAATCCTTCTTGAGGTATTCATGGTGATTCTGTGTAGGCTTATAGGATACATTATATGAGATAGGTATATAACATATATATTATTATGACTCCTTGCATTAGTTAGAGGTCATGATCTTGCGTGTTATGGACATCAGACGTCGTGGATAAGAGACGTGAGGTTACATTGGAAGGGGAGAGTCTTTATCGTGCTCTGGGCATATTCTATATACTACCTATCTACATGAGTACTGGACTTTGGGTTCTCTATACGGAATCTAAAGTGCATATATCTACATATACTATCCTTTATTGGGTTCCCCCACACGGTGTAGTGCCCTATCCCGCTCAGTCAATCGGAGGAATCGAAACGCCGACGGCGTTCGTACTTAGCCTTGCAACGGTTGCTCGAAGACATCGCTCGGTCGAGACGACCGCTCGCTCAGGTGGGGTAGTTTCGGTGAACTTGCCTCATCTTAGCCTTCACATAATAAATCGCATGTTTTCAACTTGCACAAGTAGGCTTAATAATAAAAGAGATGAATCCACATAGCTAAAGGGAGTAATTCCGACGGATCGAATTGAGATAGAATATGGAAAGGTCCAACGGTCGGCTTAAAGTTGGTGCACGACGTGCTTTGAAAATGACACTCGGTCCTTCGTCCCGTAGCTTGGGAGAAGAAAAAGTTGGTCTTTGACACAAACTGTAAATTAGCCTAAGTCATAGGCGTCGCCCGCGTTTCCATTAGGCAAGGCTTGGCATAGCCTTTGCTCGTCCCTTGAGTTAAGTTGTAGACTTGGTGAAGTTAGGCAAAATAATGATTGTCGACCTAAGACATTCCAAGCATGGTCCTATGAGTTCTACGGCTGAGTATAGCTATGAAGTCCTACGGTTTCAAAGCTAGTCATATGGAGTATGAGTTGGGCGATAGTATCGCGTAGAGCACGATGGGCCTAAGGCACGATGCACGGACTTAGTGTTTAAGGCACGAACCACGGTTGATTTAATAAGTTTTTGGAGAAAGGACTATCGAATAGGCATTGAGTTGAATAAAATGATATTGTAACCTGGAAAGAATGCTCGCGACCGTGGGTCATCGAGGGATCCTTGAGGGGTCTCAAGGATAGAAGGCTTGAAGTTGGTTTTGAGAAAGAGATGATAACACTGAGAGTGCAATGACTGTGTGAGACGTCAGTTTGAGTGAAGGGTCTTGCATGGTCATTGGACAACTTGTCGACAAGGTAGAGTTTTCCCGTAACGGCAACCCAGGGCCATGGGACCGTTTCGGCCAAGAAAGAAAACACGGTGATAGCTGTGCTGACTCGATAGCACCGGGTTAGTCAGGGACTTCCAGGAGGCTAGCTACCTTACGCTGGAAGGGTTCCGGCCAACCGCAAGCTATGTGTCCATAATAGCTTGTCATGCTAGTGACCTCATATAGATGAGTCGGCACGGGCGGCAATCTGCGAGTGTGCCTTTGGACTGAGTCGAGTATTAGGTGAAGTGAATCAAGAGTCGAGTCGAATGCGTGCTCGGTCAGAAGATAATATTTGGGCCTAAGATTTGGCTGCAACGAAGACACCGTGCTTCGGCACGAAATGTGGCATCGAGTCTTATGTTGTCGGCATATAAGTTGCATGTTATGATTGAGTTGTCTTGAGTTTTAAGTCAGGAGATGCCGCAAGGCAAAGTCGGTCGAGTGACACTTAACCCACAAGTCTTGATTGGATCGGTTGGTGGTCAAAGTAGCAAGGGCCGCGAGCCGGCGATATGGTTAAGTCTGACCGAGTCGCGAGGCACGACCTCAACAAGGGTTTGTAGCATGGTCACACGGAAATGGAGTCTCATCGCGTAGTTGCGTCTCTGATTTTAAGCCGTAAGGCAAACACGACTCGATAGGTTAACGTTGTTGGCACGAGAAGGGTCTTGAGACAAGTATGAGTTAACATTCTCGTTGCAAGCACGAGATGGTCTAGAGACACGGAATAGGCCAAGGTATCGGTCCTAAAACTGATCCTAAGGCAAGAGTAGAAAGACATTCATAAAGGGGACTAAGTTGCACAAAAGAAAATCAAACGTGTCAGGTTTGTATGGATGGACGAGGAGCTCATTCCACCAGTACAGTTGAGTACTGACACCCACATAGTTTACATGTGCAGGCACAGGTAGAAGCTCGTGGCGCGGAGCTCGCTTGGATGCGTCGAAGAATAGAGTTCCTTAGCGATTCGAAGCGCGCGACTGCATGGAGTAAAGACTTATACGGGACATAATGTATGGACGTCGCCTTCCGAAGCATCCGCTGGCTCAAGACTTATAATTGAGAGATGAGAGAGAGAGCTGAGTGAATTATAATGTGAGACGAGTGCATTTGAGTGATTGTAATCTTGGCCTTGCGCCCCCATTGTAATCTTTTTCAATATAAATAAAAGAGCTTCTTTGAATAACTTGTGTTTTGTTCTAAATTTCTGCTGCATGTTCAATATCTCTGCTTGGGACTTCTGTGCGACGACCCCATCGCAGCCGCTGAAATCGGTCGTTATGGAACCTGCCTTGCACGAACGCAATCTAGGCTCGTGCGACATCACGCCTTAGCGAGGACGATCGCTCCTACGGGAGCGGGGCGTGACATACGAAGCCTAGAGGGTACTGTCTAGCATACGGATGAGTCCGTGAGTACCAGCCCGGGGTACGATACCATACTCTCATTTGCATATCACTTAGATGGTTAGAGTAGTTTATCATTGAGTATGTGGCATTATACTATTTTACTTTTAGCATGTTGTTTCTTGTACCTTGTTATGTCCCCCTGAGGACCTGGTCCCCTGCCAGTTTTGTAGCTTAAACGGTTGTGGAGCCTGTCTAAAGATGCTGAGGCTAATCACCTTAATATGCGGGCATTGGTATAAGGTACTTATTACATTTCTACCGAGGTATGTTATTTAATCATATTAGTTACTCCTCTGCTGCTATAGCCTAGTTTTTTTAGATTTATATTTCTTTCTCGAGTCTATTCGAGTTTCTGTGTTATTGGGCGGCCGACTTTAACACCTATGGCTCTTTCTTGTATTTTATTTCATTGTGGATTGAGACATAGATATAGTTTTATTATGTAGATTTTGTCCATTATAACACAGCTTATGCGTATTCGATTCGGACCAGAGTCTGGTGGAATACGCAGCTGGCATGTTACGTATTCCTAGTCCTACGTATTTTGGGACTGGGGCGTTACATTTACTCTAATTCTTTCGATGATATATCATAATTATGTTTCTTAATTTTCAGAAAATCCTGTAGGGACAATTGTAGCAGCTCCATCTACTGCTCTTAGTTTCACCTCGACCATGACTCCTCTGGACATGGGTATTCAAACTGGAGAAGGAAGCTCTTCAGTGATGCCAGTGCTAAAATCTTTCGATGTACAGTCTGTGATTCCTCTTGCTATTACAGAAGGAGAGATTCAGACACAAGTGGCTACCCCTAGTATATCAGCGATGAACAAGATCATCGTTGAAGCTTATACCAATGCTTTCTTCATTCCTATAGTGACTCTTGTTCAGATGATCTTGGAAAAAGGCCAACCTTTTGAATCAGTAAGGGGCCCTTCTTATTTTATTATTAAAGCTATCCGTAAAAGCGGTGATCTGGATAGGGCTAGCTACTTGGAGTACATCTTGGACACGCTTGAAGGATCTATTAAATCTTATCAAGATCTGACAAGGGGAAACATCCAAGGGCTAATAGATGCTGAATGCAAAATGATGGCTCGCGAGTCTGCGGCATGACAAGCTGACTTTGAAGCTTCTGTGATGGATTTCTTATGACGTTCTATAGAGCTAGAGTCTAGTATTGCCGAGATTACTTCTTCCTTTGAGCGTTATAAGACTGAGGCCGCAGAGAAGGAGAAGGAAGCAATTGAGTGTCAAACCCGCCTCCAGGAGTTAGAAACCGAGATGGCCCAGATTTAGGAGGTACTCAAAGCAACTCGACGACGTAAAAAGGAAGTGTTGGAAATGCATCAAGTTGTTGCGAGCCAGTTGGATGATCTGAAAAGGCAACGGGACGGCATTGATTGTCACCACGGATGTGTCGTATTCAGTCCGCCGGGGGAGATTGTGTTCGAGTTCCCTAGAGGAGGAGTAGAGCCACGAGGTGACGCTATTTGTGGGACCATGGTAGCAGAGGAAGAGCTACCTCATCCTATCATCGCAGAATTTTTTGACGTATTTCCAGAGGAGCTGCCAGGACTGCCGCCAGACAGAGACGTTGAGTTCTCCATTGATCTAGTGCCAAGCGCGGAGCCAGAGTCGCAGCGAGTAAGTAGAATCAACAACAAAGAAGCCGTGGAGCTGAAGAAGCAGATTGACGAGCTACTAGGGAAGGGGTTTATTAGATCAAGTTCGTCGCCTTGGGGTGCACCAGTGCTGTTCGTGCCAAAGAAGATTTATTCAAACTTAGGGTACATAACTTGAACGTCAGGCAATCTCCCTACGACCCTTTGATCAAAAATCTGGAAGAGCTCTGGCCATGCAAAGAGTACTGGATTCCAGAACAGAAAGAGCTGACACTCTGAAGAAACTGATAATTGATCTTTATACTCAGCCCCCCAAATGAAGCCACCCATAACAACATTTTGCCATCTCTTGCATGATGTGTACTTTTGATATTTTGTGCATCATAGAAATAAAATAATCTTTTTGTGATTCCGTTACTTGTTACATAGGTATAAGTAATAGATAGGAAGTATGTTCAGAGGTACCGGACATGAAATAACTTCTTAAAAAATAACAATGCTGATTATATCTGTTCAAAGCTAATATAGACATGACATAATATAATTTTGAGATATTGTCATTTCAAAGACGACTTTACCAGAGGTAATGTGGACATGATAGGTCGCTAATGTAGATAGTAGTATTCAAAGGTAATGTGGATGTGAATCCAAGTATCTATTCACTATCTTTAAATCAGCTGGGGTTCAAAAATACGACATCTTTTTAAAACACCTAGGCTCCAAAAGATGAGGTTCATGATAATGTGAGAAATGATCTGAAATAAAGTCTGCTGGAGATTCAAGGATTTGAAATATATACAATGTGCATCAGGAAATATAATACACACACATATATATTATTATTTTTAAATATGGTATTTCTTTAGGAATTTGCCATTAATTGGCATCATGGCAATTCGGCCATCAATCTCTGACAATTGATAAGCTCCATTAGAGAAAACTTTGCTTACAACATAAGGACCTTCCCATTTTGGTTCAAACTTTTCCTTGCTCATATGTGTCATAGTCATAGGACATCTGAAAGTAAGGACTAGTTCTCCTTTATGAAATGCTCGTACTTTGACTTTACGGTTGAAGGCTTTTGAGATACTGGCTTGATATAACTCGATGTGTTGTTGAGCTAGCAGCCGTTTCTTGTCAAGCGCTTCAAGCTCCTGAAGTCGAAGATGATCATTATTTTTTGTTGTAAGTTTATTGGCAAGGGCTATTCTCAATGATGGGATCTGAATCTCCAATGGAAGAATGGCTTCGCATCCATACACCAAGAAGAAAGGTGTACAACCGGTCGGAGTACGTACGGTAGTACGATAAGCCCATAGACATTCTCCAAGCCTTTTACTCCAGTTCCTTTTATTAGTAGAAATGAATTTCTTGAAAAGCTTGATGATTGTTTTATTGAATGCTTTCTGCCAAACCGTTAGCCGCAGGATTGTAGGATATAGAAGCAACATTGTTGATTCGATTGTCGTCACAGAATCGAGTAAATTTTTGACAGACAAATTGAGGTCCATTGTCATGAATGATTCATCGTGGAACTTCGAATCGATAGATCACATGATGCTAGATAAAATTAACCACACTACTGGTTTTAACTTCGGTTAGAGGTATAGCTTCTGTCCACTTCGAGAAGTAATCGGTTATAGGCAGTATAAACCGATGTCCTCTAGATTACGGTGGGTTGATAGGACCAATGATATCCATGCCCTAAGCTTCAAAGGGCCATAATGCTGCAGTTGGGTAAAGGAATTCTGATGGTTGGTGGATAAAGTCTGCATGAATTTGACATGCTCGGCATTTCCTTGCATACTCGATTGCATCTGATATCATTGAAGGCCAGTAATAGCCCATACATCGAATACGATCCTGTAGTTTAGGACCGGGCTGATGTACACCACAAACACTATCGTCAACTGCACGAAGTATTTATTTTGCTTCATCTCCAGCGAGACAACGTAGCAGTAAACTATTAAATGTTCGACGATAGAGTGTCTTGGTGGATGACTGTAATAGAATCTGAGCGACCGTTGTGGATTGTCGTAGCTACCTTGGGATCTGTAGGTAAAATATCATATACCACGAAATCAATGAGAGGAGCCCTCCAGTCTTCACTAACGGTATTGATTTCAATTGAATTGAAGAACTCAATATTTGAGTTATTCTCGATGCAGAACAATACTCTATTAATGATGACAATTATTTGCTGTCTTCTAACTAGAATGGCTAATACTGCCGCAAGATTAGAAAGTGCATCAGCCTCTATATTACATACTCTACGTACATGTTCAATGAAGAAGCCTTTGAACGATGTAGCAAACTTGATTGTTGCTTCATGTTATGGAATAAGATCTTAATGTCGAACTTCATATGTTCATGTAACCTGATTTACGATCAGTTTTGAGTCACCATACACTTTTAGATATTCTATATCAAGTTATTTGGCTAATTGGAGGCCAATGAGTAGAGCATTGTATTTAGCAACATTGTTAGAGCATGGTTTATCTAAGGAATAGGCCCTTTAAATAGCTAATCCTTCTGGAGATATAAGAACGATACCTACCCCAGCCATAATAGCACCTTTAGGTCCAATTCTAGATGCACCATCGAAAAATAGACGCCAAGTAGAAAATTCTTCTTAAATCAAATTAGACTCCAACATTTCATCGTGAATTTCATCATAGAGTTTAGAGGTTTCAGGTACTGGATAAGCAGCCAAGAAGTCAGCTAAGGCTTAACCTTTGACAGACTTTTGTAGGATGTAGACCATGTCATATTGTGCTAGCAATATGACCCAAGTAGCAAGCCTGGAATTAAGTGTGCTGGGTTTCTTCATCAATACTTGTAGAGGATTGACTCTAGAAATGACATGAATGGTTTGGCCTGTGATGTAATGTCGTATTTTTTGGACGGCGAACATCAAAGCCAAATATTATTTTTCTACCAGACAATATCGATATTCAGCACCGATCATTGTTCGGCTGAGGTAGTAGATGGCTTGCTCATAACCTTCTTTATTCTTTTGTGCTAAGAGGGCTCCCAAGAAATGATCCATTGCTCGAACATACATCAGGAAGAGTATTCCTGAGACTGGAGGCACCAATATTGAAGGGTTCATCAAGTACCGTTTTATATCTTCAAATGCTTGCTGACATTCATCAGTACATATGAAAGATACACCTTTCTTCATCAATTAAGTAAACGGTCTACAACGTCCAGACAGATTCAAAATGAATCTCCTGATGTATGCAAGCTATCCCTGGAATCCTCGTATCTCTTTTAGGTTGCGTGGATCTCTTGAATGGATTTCATCTTCTCGAGGTCAACGTGTATACCTTTAGAGGTAATAACGAATCCGAGAAATTTGCCACTAGAGACTCCCAGGAATGACTTAGTGGGATTCATCTTGAGTTGATATTGGCATATTAGATCGAAGACAGCTCTCAAGTCTTGGATGTGGTCTTCTTTTAGACGACTTTTGACAGCAATATCATCGATATAGCATTCGACTATCTTTCGTAAATGATCACGGAAGATGGTACTCATAGCCCGCTGATAGGTTACACCAGCGTTCTTAAGACTGAATGGCATGACAGTATAATAGTAAACTCCCAAAGGAGTACGGAATGATGTATATTTCTCATCTTCAGGGTTCATCCGAATATGATTATACCCGAAGAATCCATCCATAAAAGACATTCGTTCGAACCCGCAAGTGTTATCGATCATGACATCAGTGATTGGAAGAGGAAACTCATCCTTGGGACAAGCATCGTTGAGGTCTCTGAAGTCAATGCAAACTCGAACCTTCTCTCTTTTCATGACAGGGATAATATTGGCCACCCAATCAGGATGCTGTTCCTCTGTTCCTCTCTGACAAAGCCACAGACAATGAGTTTCTTGACTTCAGTTTCTATGGCATCCATCATGTCAGGTCGGAATCGTCGTTATTGTTATTTGACTGGCCTTGCATTAGGCAGAATGTTGAGCCTATGTGTAGCGATCTGAGGATCTAGTCCTGGCATATCCTCATAACTCCAAGCGAAGACATCGATGTATTCTCAGATAAGCTGAATTAATTCTTGCTTGTCTACTTCTGGAAGGCTTTTGCTGATGAAGATTGGTTTTGGCAAGCCTTCTTTTCCAACATTGATTTGAATTAATTGATCCTCAGTAGGTGTTTCTTGTTGTTCGAAGCGAAGTTCCCTTTGAGTATCCATTATTTGTGCCCAAGGATCTGCTTCGGGAGCTTCAACAAAGTCTTTTTCGTCTTCTGAGAACTCGTTGGTCACCATATTGGAGAATAGGGTCACTCGATGGACGTGCCCTATACTGGTGTCAGAATCCCATGAAAGGGAGTCAGAAGAGTTAGATCGCTCTTTTTTATCAGATTCAGAGGCATCTGGAGTCGCGATCGGTGAAGTATAGCCTAACCCTCGCTTTGATTTACTATAGTATTATAGTGACTTTCCTTTTGGGGCTGGGATGCGAATATGAGTTTGCCTTCCTTTACCACCGTTGAGACCGGCCCTGAAGTTATAACCCATCTTTTGAATGATGTCTTTTGATTGTTGACTATAACGACGAAGTTGGAGTCGTCCTTTATCGTTATTCTCAGGGTCACTATCAGGCATGATCTTCTGCTCTGTTCCTTTGCTAAAAATTATAGAAAGTTCATCTTTCTTCCGTGAAGGAACTAAAAAGAAAGAATCTTGAACTGATTCCAGTGATACTTCATCTTGGAAAGATTGAACTGCTCCTATTGTAAGTGGTTCGAAGTTATTTAGCATTTCCAAGTAATATTGAGTATAATAAATAACATCAGTACACTGCAAAGGAGATGCTTCTTTATTGATATTTACATCGATATTTGCTAAGCTTAATAACCAAAGGGAGAGAAGAAGGGGGCTTGTTACGACGAAGGTCAATGACAAGAGGCTCAGAAGAGGTGAGCTCCCTATATTCCTTCTTTTCAATAGTAGAAGGCTTATTAGAAGCAGGGAGATAAATAATCAGTGGTTCAGAAGATGAAGGACAAGAGGTACGTCCTTTGACTGGAATCACCAAAACATCACCGGGGTTTTCCCTTTGATCTTCTTCTTTATCCATAGCCAATACTACCTTCATGTACTCTTCTTTGTACATCATGGCATCTGAGAAATAAACTTCCATACCCTGGAAGGGATTGAGATCGGCGACTTCCTTCTTTACTTGTCCTTTGTCATCAACATATTTGATGCATTGATGGAGGGTAGAAGGGACTACGTTGTTCTCATGCAACCAAGGTCTTCCAAGAAATGCGTTGTAGGATCCTTGATCATCAATCATTGGTACGAAGATTATCGATTTGAACTTTCAAGCGAATCTTCTCCAATGTTTCACTTTTTCCTGAATTGAATCCTAAAATGGTTGTTACTGTAGTAGAAAGACTACGAACTGGGATCTTCAAGGCATCTAGTAGGTGTTGGCCCAATGATTATATTTTGTTTTTGAATATGGCTAATCAGTTAAGTTTAACATAATGATGTCACTAATATTCATATACTCACTATTATGTTGCTACTTAAACTTAGCATTGTCCTAATTGTCCTATATTATATTGCTATGCTTGTATCGTACTGCAACATACTTTGTTGGCCTAACATGCTATCATGTTGTTACTTAAACTTAGCAATGTCCTAATTGTCCCATATTATATTGCTATGCTTGTATCGTACTGCAACATATTTTGCTGGCCTAACATGTATTTGTAGACATGCAGTAAGCATGATCAAACATGATTAAACAGGACATAGGCAATGAAGAATTAATGATGGAGCGAAGACGGCGTCATACAAAAAGATTTCTCCGAACCGCCTAGCGACCTATCCGGGGCCTCGCATCGGGGGTTCCGCTGTCAAAGAAAAAGATTTCTCCGAACCGCCTAGCGACCTATCCGGGGCCTCGAACCGCCTAGCGACCTATCGGGGGTTCCGCTGTCATACAAAAAGGTATTCAGATTTCCAGATCTGTTTATCTTCGGACGACTGCTGTCAAAGAAAAAGACGTCTTCAGTTCTGCTCAGATATCAGAAGAAAGGCGTCATCAGAGGGCTCTTGGTTTTCCTAATTGTTCTAAGTCTGTAATCTTCAATTTATTGAGTCTAGGAGAATGTGTACGTTGAGTCGCACTGAGTCATCTCAACCCCTAGCATATCTCTCCAAAGCTCTACCATACAACAGACCAATTCCTGAACCAAGCCCAAGCTCCACAAAGTCCAAAAGCCCAATGGACCAATTCTGTCTGCTGGAGACAGAGTTCGGGCCGAACTCTGCCTCCACACAGAGTTCGGGCCGAACTCTGTCCCCTGATTTTCAGCACCCTGATTTTTAGGGCCTGCTTGCTACCAGCTGTCCAATGGCCAAAAAAATTTTGAATTATCCATACCGAATTCTGGCCGAATTCTGCTTGTCCCGAACCTTATAAATAGGCCTTGGTTTCTCTCATTTGAAACCATCCACTCTTCTATTCTTCTTCTCTTATATAGCCTATATAGTCAACAGCCTTACTCTTCCAATCTACTAGCCACAAAACTTCCTAAGCCCCAAGGTACTCAAGTGCGATTCAGCTAGAAGTTTTTGTGCAAGAGTTGAAAAGAAAAGTCACTTGGACAATTCCAAGTCGCTTGGAAAATTCCAAGCAAATCGCCACTGCGATCCTCTGTAAGAAGTTGACGTGCTCTTCTGAAGAAAAGGCACGGGTTGTAAACTACTATTTCATAAATAGTGGATTTGAATCCTGAGCTAGAGTTCTCAGGCCTGGACTAGTCCTCCACGAGGGAAACCAGGTTAAAACTGCTGTGTTTGCGTATGCTCTTCTGATCTTTATTTACTTTCGTATTTCTCTCTGATTTATTTACTATCTTGATAGTTGTTTTGTGGAGGTGATATAGAGTTAATTTTTTATTTGGTGATTATTGACACAAACTCTATTCACCCCCCTCTAGAGTTGCCTACACTTGTGTTTTCAATAGGGTCTTCGGCATGATACTGAGTGCAGACCCAGGATCAATCAGGATGCGACTGACCTTCATCGTATCAACATATCCTGTGAAGTAGAGGGGACGATCATGTCGGTTATCCTCCAATAGCATGCCTTTTTGAGTGAAAGTGATGTTAGGAATCACTTCCATTAAACTATGACAATAGGAACATGCCACTGGTTCTTTATCTGACTGCTTCAGATGTGCTAGACAAGTTTCTGCCTGTATCAATGCTTCACTTAATATCTCTCAAGTTTTTTTTGAGAGACGCAGCAGTTCAAAGATTGATAATCATGCTGGAGTATTGGCCAGTTGTGCCAATATGTCAAAGTTGTATGGTTTCTTAAGACCTTGAAATATTGTTGTCTTTAAGCTCTTATCAAAATGGAAGGTTGTTTGCCTTTGTCTATTGTTGTTGACTTTGGAAGCACTGGTTCTTGTGGTGATGATGATACCGATGGCACATTTGTATCAAGAAGAGGAGATGTAGGAAGGGCATCGGAAATAGGAAGAGGAGCAACAACACCTTCTTCTCCTTTTGGATAGTTTCTAAGGTACGGTCTTCCAGATCTGGTACCGGTCAAGACTTCTTCTTCTGCCACCGGTGAGAAAGAAACCATATTGCAAGTTTTCATTCGGGCCTTGCTTTTGGATGATTTCTTCTTTGGAAAAGATGAAAGATTCGTCCAGAATCCTAAATCGACCCGAGATTGGTTGTGCTGAAGATGTAGAGAAAGAGGCATAGGAGATCCTTTTCTGTCATTCAAACCAGGAGCTTTTTGTAAGTCAAATCCTATTTTTGTCATTAATTCACGGGACTGTTGATTGTATCGATGGAATTTTGGTTGATAATCAATAACTGACTTTGATGGTGTTGAAGTAGAAGGAGATGATGAAGCCCTTGCAGGGATAAATGTATCTTACAACGGTAGAGGTTGACCGCCAAGGGATGTCATGTGGCATGACTTGTATTTGGTTGTTTTCTTTGATTTGACAGATTGAGCTGGTGCTTTTGGCTCAAAATCAGAAACTAAGTCAGGATCAATCCACATGATTCCTCCCTTGTCAGTAGAGAGAGGTACTAGGCCATCATTTCTAGCAGGAGGAAGGTTGACGATCTCCAAATTAGCTTTTAGAATGGAGACGACTCCACTCTGAACCTCCTGGACAGGAAAATCACCAAATTGCACGGAGACGACATTTGCAGTTACAGTCTTCTCATCCTGTTGGAGAGTGATTGCTTGAGCATTGATGAGCTCTTGATTCTTCCCTTTGAGCACATAACACGCCCTGGTTGGATGTCCCAAAAACTTATGATACATACAGTATTTAGGGTTGTCAGTTTTACCTATTTCATCTGGGTGCTTAGCTTCAGAAAGTTGAAGCTTGTTGCTCTTGAGTAAACAATCGAATATGCTTATGACATCATCTTCATCGAAGGAGTATTCGATCTTAGGACGTTGCGGCCATTTCGGGGGTATCGTCGTTGCTGCGGGTGTTGATTGACCCATATTGATAGCCAAAGTTTCTTTCTCTTTGACATTAATGGCTAAAGTCTCTTTGCCTTTGCGGTTATTTTGACGGCCACGGCTGCTGGATGTAGAATGTTCATCCCTGTCAAGATTAGGCATCTGAATGCCTAATTGCTTGAACTTGTCGACACTTTCTTCTACTACCTTGGCGTTTCCTATGAAGGAAGGCCAATCCTGGAATTGTGTAGACCCAATCCACAAGCTGATTATAGGCAACAAATTTGATTTACATGTGTCTATAGTCAGAGCATCTGGCGTACCTAAAGGCATTTTGAGTGCCTCACGGCAGAATCGTTCAATGAAATGTTCGGTAGTTCCATTGGATCGTTATTTGATTTTGATGAAGGCTGACGTGGTTATGTCATTTGTTCCCTCATAAAATCGTTCCAGAAATATATATTTACACCCAGCAAAAGAGGTTATGCAACCATCTGGCAAACTACGGTACCAGTTATACTACCAGAATAAGTCATTTTAGCGACGCCTAAAGACGTCGTTAAAATGCTTAAAGAAGTCACTAAACCAGTTTAGCGACGTCTTCCTCTTGTCGCGGAAACCTTAGTCGATGTTTGGAAAGACGTCGCTAATCGTCACCAACACCGACGTTTACCGACGCAGAGCTACGTCGGTAATATACCGACGTTTACTGTCGTTTCATCGATGAAATAGCGATGTTTATGATGTCGCTATACGTCGGTATTTCTTGAAAAAATTATCGACGTTTACGATGTCGCACTGTGTCAGTATATCCTGGAAAATATTAACGACGTTTTGTGATGTCGCTATACGTCGGTATATCCTGGGAAATGAGGTTAAATCCTGGGAAAGTTACCAACGTCTACCGACGGTTACCGACGTATACCGACGAAACTGACGTCGCTATACATCGATATCCTGGCAATATATGCCAGTTTAGCGACGTCTACCGACGCAATGTGCCGTCGGAAAGCGTCGATGAACGTCGGTAGACGTCGCTAAATTTGAAAATAAATAAATTGCAGTATGCAGTTTTCTTCACAGAATCATTTTCTCCCTGCAGTTTAATCTGAAACACAATACACAAGCACATTTTATCCCTGGGTTCGCCGACCCCTTCGGTGGAACACTCAATACCATAAAATTAACCTCCAAATGAAACAAATAACAACATAAAATAACTAAAGTCCACACAACATATATAAACCAATATCCAAATTGTCATGGGTCTACACAACCAATAACCAATGTATCTATGCAACCAACAAACAAGTGTCACAAACAAATAAGTGTCACAAATAAATACAAAGAAAAATAAGTACTCAAACACTCAATACAAACAGTCCGAACTAGGACTACTGGGGATCTAGAGCAGGAGGGGGTGCGCCGCGACGAAGGGCTAAGAAAAGCTCATAGTCCTCCTGTGAAATCGACACTAATAAAGGAGGTAGTGACTTCGGTGGAGTCGGTGTCGATGAAGAAGGTAGTGGTGCCGACGGAGTCGACAACGATGAAGGCGCACCCGGAGGACGATAACGCTCCAACGCTGCAAGTTACTGGTGGTATGAATCCATGGTAGATAACATTCTATCACTGCTATCAGCCACCGAATCCTACACCAATCTCTGTCTCTCGCCCATGGTCATCTGTGATGCCTGTAGATCTAATACGCTGCGCTCTGTTGACGCTCTAAGATCGGTGACGCTCCGCTCTGTCCGTTCAGTCATATTTTAGAGCTCCATAATGCTGCGGTCGAGCGCATCCAATCGTGCTATAAGCGCAGGCTCGTCCGACTGGTGCTGAGACTGGTCCTGAATCCGTCGTAGCAGCTCGTCCCGGAGAGACTCCCTCATCTGATAGACTCGGGCAGACTCCAGGGACGGCTGTGGACCATGCACACTAGCAGGGGATGCCCTAGAGGACTGGCTCGCAACTAGGGCGCCATAGGATCCCGTACCGTAGTACGTATCCCTACGGAGGCCACCAGCGGCGGTCATCCACAGCTCGTCCACCGACGGAGCTTGAGTAGGCTGCGATGAAGTACCGGCCTCTCCCGCAGTAGGTGCACTAGCAATCGCCCGGTCCCGAAGCCTCTGATACTCGGCCTAGAAAGTATGGATAGTACTCTATGATTTCTAATCTCTAATTAATGTACTTATTATTACTAACTACATGAATATTTATTTGCATGCATATTTACTTAGTTATATTAAAATTAATACGAAGTATTATAATTAACAAATAGTATTGTAATACTTATATAGGCAAGCTCGGCCCTCTCGTCAATAAGGCCTTCGCCCTTCCGATGGGTGGCCAGGAAGATGGTCACCATGTCGGCATTATCGACCTTCCTTACCTGTAATTAAATATATTATCTTGGTAATAATTTATCGAATTTGCATTAAAATAATATTTCTGAAAGAAAAATACATACCAGATGACGGAAATGTTCCGTCATCGGAATCGACCCACCGTACCACTCAAGGCATGCTGCCTAGCCGCCTTGGCCTTCTCGAACTTTTCCTTGTACCTTGGCTCGTTGAATCGAGCCTTCATCGCATCCCACTGATCAGGGGTGATCCAACCTTGGATCGGCTTTCCGGTACGATCACGAGCCTTCTGATCATTAATAGCGTCGCGGATCAGCTTAGCAGTGACAGCAGGAAACATCCCCTCGATCAGCTCGGCCCGATGCGGTGGATAGAAAAACATATCCTAGAAGAGTATGCAAACCAAATATTTTTCACTAATATATAATATGCATAAATCAAATGATTCATGTTAAAAGCAAATCTATTTTAACCTTGAAGCGCGCAAACCAGTAGGCCTTCCTATTGTCCGGAGCGTCCGAGTAGTTTATCCAAGGACCACCATAATTTTGCCTCAGGAGATAGCCTAGGCGTCTCTGTACCGACGGAAGACGATATCTATACAGACATATTATATTCATGAGAAAGTTTAATTTATGATAAACATAGAAAAAAATGATAAACCAAAATACTTACTTTGTACCGTCGGCCAAGATATCCGTCCTCGTCTCCTCCGGAGGTGCGCAGGCATCATCTGCCTGATACTGGTCGGCCATCGGCACAGCCTCCTTCATCTGCTCATCTACCTCCATCGTCGTATCAGCAGGAGGAACGCTACTCTCGGGAGCAGTCTCAGGCCTGGAACTACTCGTCCCAGGAGATATGCCACATAGCATCGTGGCGGGCGGAGCTACTCTCCGATACACATGAGTACCGGGCGACGAGGATCCAGAGCCGGTACCAGTAGGAGGTACCGAAGAAGAACCCCATCCTCTAGCAGTACCACCAGTAGGTGCCGAAGGAGTACCCTGTCCTCTGCCAGTATCAGTACCACATGCCCCATGTCGAGAAATACAGAACGATCCACGACGACCTGTCATGCCTGATAACAACATATGATGAGATACAACAAAGACAACAAATAATAGAGACTAAAAATATGAAAGTGCAACAAAGACAAGATAATAACCAAGACAACATATGATGATACATTTTACAAGAAACATCTAAGTCCAGGTAGTATATTTTACAAGAAACATCTAAGTTCAGATAGTACATTCTACAAGAAACATCTAAGTCCAGATAGTATATTCAGATAATAACCAAGACTAGATAATAACTAACTCTACATAATAAGAAAATGAAAGTACATCTCTCTCATGCATCTTCAGAATAATCATCTTGTTCGTCTTCCTCGACCTCATCTTCCTCCTTATCTTCACTTTCATCTTCGCCTTCGTCGGCTTCGTCTTCCTCTTCGGATAATTCTACATCTTCTACATTATGTGTCGTGTAATGCGTAACTTCTGTGGAGTCCACATCAACAATATTGGTTACAAGAGGTAGCTCGTCCTCCTGATAAGCTTTTTCATCAACATCAAAAGTATCTCTAGCTTTAGTCTTGCATACTGCCCACCAGTCAGACTTCGTTGCTCCCCGTCTCGGATAAGCTATAAAGTACATGAGCTGAGCTTGAATTGCTAGGACAAATGGTTCATAGCCTTGATATCTACGCTTGTAGTTTATATCCACAAGGCCATGCTTGTCAATTTTCCAACCTTGATTTTCAGTCGGATCGAACCATTCACACTTGAACAACACGATCTTTGCAGGTTCTCTGCCATAATTATACGTCAACTCCACAATCTCTCGCAAGATACAAAAGAAATTATTTCCTAGATCGACGTCTTTGTAGTTCGAAGATTTGATACACAAACAACTATTTTTTGTGGAATCAAGATCCAGGAAGCTGTCTCTGATCGGAGCATTTGTCGATTTGAACCGAAAGCCATTGACACAGTAACTTGGCCATATTTTAACAAAAGTAATTGGTCCCTTGGCAAGAGTTCTAATTAATTCAATCTCGGGTAAAATTAGACGATCGACCTGAATACCAAAGAAGAGATAGTAAGTTATTTATTGCGCAGTTGCATTAAAAGAGGCCAGTAATTACCGGGCTGCTTATATATTCGCTCAACCAAGAAGGAAAACGATGTCTCATTTCTTGTTCTAATGCTTCGTCTGTTAGGTAGGGTCTAACCGACCTCAACTTAGCATTATATGTGCTGAAAAACAACGAAGCAACCGCCGATTAGTACAATAATATTAGCTTATACTATTATATTGAGATGACGTAAACTCATCATTAATTACTTACCCCTCTAGCTTTTCCACTTCATCCTCATCGTAATTGAGTAATACATACAACTGAGCAGCCCTTAGCTCTTCGTCATTCAAATATCTCTTCTTCATTTTCCCCGAAGGCTTTTCGGATGCATTGAATACTTTCAGTATTCCATCGTTAGATTCTTGATAACCATCGTCGTTTCTCAGAGCCCTCGTTCTATTCGTAGCAACATGAGGTTTGAAATATGTCGAGCAGAAGTTTGTAATCTTCTCGAGAATATAGGCTTCACAAATAGAACCCTCGACCCAAGCCTTATTTTTCACCTTTCTCTTTAGGTGGTTCAAATACCGCTCAAACGGGTACATCCTCCGATAACCGACGGGCCCGCCAACTTGTGCCACGTAGGAAAGATGAATTAGCAAATGCTCCATGGAGTCGAAGAATCCAGGAGGAAATACCTTCTCGAGCTTGCACAGTGTTACCGCAATATCGTTCTCTTACTTTTCTAGACGATCGACGAGCAACTTACTAGAACAAAGATCTCTGAAGAATATGCTAAGCTCGGTCAATGGATTCCAAACAACCGGGGGTAAGAATTCCCGAAATGCAATCAGAATTAACCTTTCCATGAATACGTGACAATCATGGCTCTTCATACCTGTCAGTTTGTTCTCCTTGAGGTCGACGCATCTTCTCAAGTTCGAAACATACCCGTCTGGAAATTTCAGACCTTGAATCCACCTACAAAGTCTTACTTTATCCTCCTTCTCCAGTGAGAAAATTGCCTTAGGCTGCTTCAACTTCCCATTTCCGTCCTCTATCAAATGCAATACAGGACGTCTACATATTTCTTTCAAGTCCAACCTAGCCTTTGAATTGTCTTTCGTCTTCCCCTTTATGTCCATTACAGTATTAATTATGTTGTCAAACACATTCTTCTCGATATGCATGACATCAAGGTTATGTCTAATCAGATTGGTGCTCCAATATGGCAGATTCCAGAATATACTCCTCTTCGTCCAGTTATGAGTACGACCAAATCCGTCATACTTATAGCCCATAGCAGGCTCTTCAATAGCTCTTGGTAAATCTTTTACCTCTTTCCATATCGTGTATCCGGTCCACCTTGGTGGGGGATTAGCCTTCTCCACAACGCCAGCACGAAAAGCATTCATGTTCCTCCGGTACGGATGATCCTTCGGCAGGAATTGTCGATGACAATCGAAGAAGCATGGTTTGCCTCCGTGTTTCAAACGGAAAGCCTTTGTACGGTCCATGCAATACGAACATGCAAGACGACCATGCGTGCTCTATCCAGATAACATACCATAGATCGGAAAGTCGTTGATGTTCCATATAAGTGCTACCTGCATCTGAAAATTTTGTTTTCTAGATACATCGTACGTGTTGGAACCTACTTCCCACAGCTGATTCAACTCATCAATCAATGGCTATAAATATACATCGATGTTCATTTTCGGATTGTTCGGACCTGGGATAATAACGGTGATGAACATATACGGAGTCTTCATGCACATCTAAGGCGGTAGATTGTACGGAGTGACGATCACAGGCCAACACGAATACTGGGATCCCGAAAGTCCGAATGGGGTAAAACCGTCGGAGCAGAGACCCAATCTGACATTATGCGGATCAGAAGCAAAGCCTGGATACTCTCGATCAAAGTGCTTCCATGCTTCTCCATCAGATGGGTGATCCAACACTCCTTCGATCTGTTTCCGCTTATGCCAACTCATGTTTTCTGCAGTTTCCTTCACCATAAACAACTGCTGCAACCGCGGCGTCAACGACAAGTAGTGCATCGAATCGGTAGGCTTTCTGGCACCGACAGACTTTCCTCTACCACAGCCCTTTTAGCGATCGACTCCACAAAATCTGCAGGCGTCTTCATTATTGTCGTCTTCGTAGTACAACATGCACCCATTGCAACATGCATCAATTTTCTTGCATCCCATCCAGAGCGATCTCACCATCCTCTTAGACCGGTAGAAGTCTTTAGGCAACTTGGCACCCTCAGACAATATTTCTATAAGCAACTCCATAAGACGGTTGTAGCAATCTTACGACATGTTAAAATCGGACTTGATGCTCAACAATCTTGTAACCACCTCCAACGGTGAATGATCCTCACAACTAGGATATAATGGAGTCCTTGCATTCTCCAGCAACTCCATGAACTGTGCAGCATCGGCGTTTGGTACCTCCTCAGGTGCATCATGATCATCCGGATCGAAACTAGGCCCCGTCGCGTCAAAAACCATGTTCACCAACCCGTCATCGTAAGCAGCATTGTTGTGGACATCCATATAAGGCTCATACTCCGATGCTAAAGACACAAGTTCTCCATGCGCGCTCCACTGATAGTAATTCGGCGTGAAACCCTTCGAGTATAAATGATACGTGACTTCCACTTCTAGATGATATTTCAAGTTGTGACATCTCACACACGGACACTTAATTTTGGTACCGTCCATGTACTGAGGGAACGCCTTGGCAAACTGCAGGAACTACTGTACACCCTCTATGAATTCATCCCGCACACCGCACATGTCATCAGGATGACGGTTGTACATCCACGAACGATTCCGTAAGTAGTAATTTATATCCATTTGAAGATAATTCTACAAAAATAGATACACTTATTCGATTATATTGTCCAAATAGATGCATAGACACATAAGTATTCGATTATAACTACACTTTTAGGATACTCTATACACTCTTATAGTAACTAGGAGTCCTATGATATTACCTATCTCATGTATACTCTTCACACACACACACACACACACACACACACACACACACACACACACACATACACACACACACACACACACACACATTACCTACCACATGTAGGGCTCAAGCCAAGAGTATAGTGCAATGGTATGCTATCATTCATGCCTATAATAAGGCATACCATATACGCTACACTAACAGGAGTAAGGTATGTAGCAACGGTATGCTATCAGTCATGCTTATATGAAATTAAAATGTACGCAACAAAAATGTTTTAAGTTTTAACTATTAAATTTGATTTTTATCATTGTTTTAAACGAAAATGCTATTAAAAAAGTGTCTGATTTGTATTCAAAGAGTGTCTCAGAGAGTGTCCATGTCCTATTTTCAAATAAAAATAAGAGGACACGTAAAAACAAGTGTCCAACACTTGTCAGAAGAGTATCCTATACGTATCCGACATAAGACATGTTACTCAGAAGAGAGTGTCTGTGTTAGATAACTTATGAAGAATGCAATGCAAGGGGACTTTACCTTGAGGCCTCGTTTGGTTACCAGAATTTTTGCTTGGGAAAGGAAAGTTATTCCTTTCATGTTTTTGGAAGCCAAAGGAAACAAGTTGGAAAGGAAAAATAATTTCCAAGATGTAGGAAAATAGGGGGAAAAGTGGTTCCTCCCATTCATCTAAGGAATCACTTTTCCTCCAACTTTCCTGCATTTATTACAAAACGTTTTGACCAAAACATCCATGCTAAAAACTATAATTTACCATTTTTATCCATAATACCTTTTAGACAAAAATATTCTTGAGTTATAAGTTTTCTCATTAGCACAAGGGTATTATTGAAAATTGACTTGATTTTGTTTCCTTTCCTTACAAACACCAAACACTATAATGGAAAGTAAAGATATATTTCGACAATAAACTCGGTCTTTCCGAATACCGGAAAGAAAAATTGATAAAAATTATAATTTTCCAAAGGAAAGAAAATACCAAAGAATCAATTTCCTTTCCTTTCCATTCCGCGAACCAAACGAGGCCTGAGGAGAAATTTGGATTTGTCGACACAACGATAATATTTCAACTGATGAGGACCCACATACACAGTCTAGATCATGCATAATCCAATACTTTGGGAAGCTAACTCGGAGAGCTCCAACGTTTGTGCTAAAGACTTCTTCATATTCAATAGTTTAGACCTTCAAAATTGCTACACAATTCTCTGTTGGAAATTTTAGTAGGAGAAGATGAACTCAAAGAGGGAGAATATATGAATACCCAAACATGTGTCCTTAGCCACCTATCCTAACACATGTCAAAGCCTTGATTAGACTCACTTGACGATGCCCAAATCTCCCTTATGCCACTTGGCTCTTTTGAACCACGACACTACGCTACCAAACTGTGCTATTTCTTGCTAATGATGTATACAATGAGCTAATAGGTAGGAATAAGAATAAACACAATAAGGATAACATTAATGTCACTAGTGATATTTTCTTAGGTTATTACTTCATAAACCCTACAATATTTTATCCAAACTCAATGTCAAATATGACTCCGATTAATTAATTTTGTATTGGATCCGAATCTGACTTCATGTCCAGTTTGAAAGAGGAGAAAATAAACTTAAAAATTAACCTAATTTTGCGGTTATCACAAGACAAGACTTGTCAAAGTGTGTGTGTGTGTGTCAAAGTGTTGTGTCCTGTGTCACAGTGTCGTGTCTGAAATAGGTTTAGGGTTTACCTAGTCGGGGTCGGAGGAGCGGGTCGTCGAGGGGACAGGGGGTCGTCGGTGGGGAGCTGAAGATGGAGGGGAGCGGTCGTCGAGGGTGAGCGGGGTCGATGAGGGAGAGCTGGGTCGCCGAGGGGGTCGTCGGTGGGAGCAGGGTCGCCGAACGGGGTCACGGAGGGTCGGGGGCCGAGGGGGGAGGGTCGCCGAGGAGGGAGGGGGTCGCCGGAGGCCGAGGGGGGAGGGTCACCGAGGGGGAGCGTACGGGTTCAAAAAAATTCGATCGAAATAATGGGAGGGAATGAAAACTCGAATGCCCTATATTTTCATTTTAGCGACTTCATAACTATACGACGGTAAACGTCGCTAATATTAGTGATATTAGCAACATTACACTAGTTACGTTGGTAAAAGTCGCTAATATTAGTGATATTAGCGACGTTCACCGACTTATCCGTGACGTATGTTTCTTTATACAAAACAAAGTCGCAAAATGTCGTTGAAACATCGGTAATAGTGACGTATTGCGACGTTTATAAATTACGTCGCTAATTCCTTAAAAGGTAGCGACATTTTTGTAAAACGTCGCTAATTGCGTCGCTAATATGAGTTATTCTAGTAGTGATAAGCTGCGCCAGCTAAACATCCTACAAATACTCTAGTGAGTAGAGCATCATTTGGCTGAAGTTGATCAATCATTACCTCGAAGTGGTTGAGGTACTGGCTTGGAGATGTGCTGCCATCAAATAGCACAATGGTAGGAGATTTGTATTTAGGTGGGAACTGAACTTCTTTCCACTCTATGGGATAAGGTTGTTTGATCCCAAGCTTTTGTAGACCGTTCTTCTGTTTAAAAGCTTCAAATTGAGCACACAAAAGCTTCACAGCCTTATTAGTGTCTCCCAATGCTTATGGAGCAACAGATTGATTTGAGGTATTAGGAGGAGGGATTGCGTGATAAGCACCACTTTTAGCACCAGATTGACTTGGAATAGCCTGAACTGGTATTAAAGCGGTGTGAGGAGACTGTACCCCCAGGCAAATGTTGGCGGGAGCAGATGCCGTTACAAGTTCTTGGGTTGGAATTGAATTCGCAACTGGTGGAACTGTATGTTGAGCTACGATTATGGTGTGCATACTCGCAACCATTTCAGCCATGGTCTTTAATTTATCTTCTAATACAGTAATTCGTTGTTCCTAACTAGCAGAAGTGGAAGTGTCTTGATCCTCAGTGATGACATAGGCTGTTACCTCCATAGCGACAGAAGATTAACTAGTGGTGAAGATTGTCCAATCGGAGTCCTCATTATCAGCGTCGAAGTCATGCGTAGAACCACCCCCGGGATACAAAGAAGGAAAATTCCTTTGAGCGATTGAGTCTCCGTCAGAGTCAGGAAGATTTCTTTGACCAATTGAATCTCGGACTCTGGATCTTGTGTTCTGGTAGACACCTTCACCGACGTCTCGAATCCTATCAAGATATTATTGGCTGGAATTATGGAATGCATTACGTCTCAGACGTTTTCTACCCCCAGTACTGTGGGATGTCATATTAATTGAAGCAAAGAGTAATTTATCATCACCAGAGTGAGTATGGTTTAAGCGATTGAAGATAGATTGCTTAGGAGACTGAGAGTAGTTCAACGATCAAAGACAGACCGTTTTGTTGCCTGACAGTAACATTTGATCACAATCTCATGATTATATGGATGTTGTACAAGTGGGGTTGTAGATACATGAGATGGACCCATGATCTTCCACTTTTGCACAAGAATTTTGCGGAGATCATTTACATGAACATGATGAGAAGAAAAAGAAGATACATGTTTATGTATTATATTAGGAACATGATTCTTGTTCTTAAAATGCCCTGTTCCTCTGGTGTACAGGGAAGTGCTAAGTTGATTGGCATAGGTGATAGGATCTCAATCATGGGAGTCTTCAATTTACGCTGTTTACGGAATGGCACGGACTGTTTCTGGCGCATTCTATGATCGGAATGATGCGCCAATTGCGTGTCTGTCTGAGACACCATCAATTTTCCCTAACTAGATCTTGTTATGTGCAGGGCAGGGAGGTCCTGACTATGGCTTGATTGGCGATGGCCAGACTAATGTGGAGTGGGTAGAATTCCCTGTTGCTCTGTGCATATAATTTTAGCGCATTTTGCTTCGGCGCATTTGGCTTCAGTGCACTTTGCATGGCACAGACGAGTAGTAGAATGTACTTTCCTATCAAGAGTCTATCTGGCACGTGCCTTATTCTTGGCCGCAGCAGTGAAAGTGCACTTGGTGCTGTCAGGGCCTATCATCGCTTCATAGGTCGTTTGGTCGACTTTCACAACTAGTATTTCGTTTTATCCCGATAGACGCTTCATCGCATTGAGTTGTCACATTCTCGTCAGAGGAGAAGGTCGTCCCCAGCAGAGTCGCCATTTTGTTTACGAGAACAAAAGTTTTTATTTGGAAAAAATAACTTGTTTACAAACTAAGAAGAGTACAAAAGTACAATTAATTTCTGGAAAAGTACACTACAACAAAAAGACCATTTAATGACGCTTGATAAGTGGATTTCATGACGGCTGATAAAAAAGCGTCATCAAAGTTCGAAATACCTTTTTTCTATGACGGTTTAGGCTAATTCTGGACTTTTTATAACGTTTATAAAACAAAACGTTATTAATAATTTAGAGCGGTGGCAAACTTGTAATATTTTTTAAGTTTAATTGTTGGCAAAACCCTTGCTGCACCCGCGCTTCAACAAAAATTTTCATCCACCAAAGTCGTTCTGGTCGATCTTCTCCTCTCCTCCTCTTCTTCTCCTTCCTTTCTCCCAACTCCAAAACCCTAACCCTAGATCCAAAACCCTAAACCTAGTTAGAAAGGAAGGAGGAGATGGGGAGGGAGCTGGCGGTATCGGTCAAGGTTCTTCTTTCCTCCTCCACTTCCCATCCACTCATCCCAGCCCTAACCCTAACCCTAACCCTAACCCTAACCCAATCTCCTCCTCCTCTTCCTCCCTCTCCCGATGGTCGACAATCGGGTCCTCCTCATGCAAGATCCGTTCGGATCGCTACCCGCAACCCAACAACAACGGAGGAGCTCCTCCGACGTCGACTTCGTCGACGTCTTTGGCGGACCCCCGCGCCGCTCCTCCGTGGCGGACCTCCGCCGGAGCCGGGAGCGCTCGATGGTCTCCTGGTCCCGACCCGGATCCGGGATCGGAGAGAAGCCGGTGTTCGGAGGGGAGACGAGCAGCCCCGCTAGGAGGAGCCACCTCAAGGACGACTTCTACAGCGACTTCTACAAGAGGTAGCTCTGTAGAATTTTCTTTACTTTCCCTTGTCATCTTAAGCATCATCTTCGCTAATAATGGCTCTACTGAGGCTTCTTCTTCTTCGAATAAACAGGTGAAAGCAGTTTTAAACTGACAGCTAGTAGCTCTTTACCTCTGATTTCTTCTACTGATTTAATCGAGGAGCAAATTCGTGTAGCTCTTGGAGAGAGACTGACATACAAGCAGGTAATCAAACCCTCTTTCGTAGAGTCTATGTGAAAAAAAATTGTTGGTTCATAAGTGCTTCTTCTGTTACAATCTACAGGAAGATATTGTTCTTAGAGGCCATTCAATTGAGTGCCGCATTAATGCTGAAGATGCATTTAAAGGATTTCGTCCAGGGCCTGGTATTCCCTTGTCATTCCTTTTTGTTGATTTATTAAGGATTTATGGTTCGTTTAACTACTAATTTGACATTAGCACTGCCCATTGGCCAAAGAACTTGCTTCTGGAGGTCCATTTGTGCGAATGGATAGTCATGTTTGTAACTATCCTTGCTTCTATTTTAAATTACTTATCGTCTTCTAAAAATTTCTTAAAGGATACCAAGGAAATAATGATTTAACTGCATGGTATATGAACATAAAATGTGTTAAGAGCTATGTTGCACGGACACCGATATGACATGACATGGTAAGGATAGGCTGATGCCGACAGGTGTGTCCTAATGTATTTTAGAGTGTCCTGGTTGTGTTCAATACACATTTTTGGAGTGTCTGTGTATACTAGATCAAGGGCTTTACATATGTTTTAGCCTTTATATAATCATGAGATGAACTTAGCATTCTTTTCCTTGTTTTTAGTGTTTGTAATTTGCCTTGTCAATTTATATATATAGGAGGGCTCCAAAAGGACAAATTTTTGGTTGAAACAAAACATTTAGCAGATACTTCAAATGGATATCTATTTTTGATGATACCTATGTGTTATTGAGGTTCTTGTTTTGCAATTTGGACATGTAACTCTTTTGTAGTCTTACTTTATTGGTGCATGCTACATGCAGATATAGACTGGATGGTTTTTTATCTGTTGCATTAGGTTTTGCAGCTGCAAATAGTTATTGCAAGACCATTTTATTTTATGTTATGATAGGATTTTTTTTCCTCTCTTAGGCATTCGGCTCTCAACAAACTCAGTTATTTTAAATATATCTTTTTCAATCCCATGAATCTTTCTCTCATATACAGGAGGTAGATGATTATACATTGACAAGATTTTTGCGAGCTTGTGACCTAGACATAGACAAAGCCTCAACCATGTTCCTCAAATATCTGAAATGGAAGAAAGCATCTGTACCTAATGGTTTCATCTCAGATATAGAAGTGAAAAATGAGCTCGCTCAGAAGAAGATGTTCATGCAAGGATATGATAAGAAGGGTCACCCTATTGGAGTTGCCGTTGTAGCTAAATTTTACTGCTCCAAAGGAGGGATGGACGAGTTCAAGCGTAAGTATCTTCTTTCTGTATGCTACAAATACAGAAACAAGGATTTGCTAAATTGTTTCTCTTCTGCTTGATTATCTTTTGAGCAACAACAATTTCTTCTTATGCACAGGTTTTATTGTGTATATCCTTGACAAAGTATGCAACAGGTACTATTCCCATATTCCTATTCCTATGAAAAGCAGCTAAGAGATGTGTGTCAGTTAAATTTATAAAACTTTCATTGATGGAAGTGACATATTAACAGAAATTGTTAATGTCTAACATTTGTTGGTTCGCTGGAGAAGAAAAAAAAAGCTAGCTAATAATGTACTTCTCTCAATTGAGCGTATGAAAAATAAAATTTTATTGGTGTTTCTAGATTGCAACGTGAGGGAAAAGTTACAATATAATTAAAATAATCAAAAGAAAAAAATTCAATAATGGAAGTCTTTCATTTGCATTTGTTGTGTTGGAAATTACGATCCATATTTGCTGTATGGGACTGGAATTTTGGGTTTACAGGACCAGAATTCCCGTTCAGCTTAGCCAGTATATTATGCGTGATATTCTAGGGCTTATTGGGGGGGTGGTATTAATGGCTTTGTACTTATACTCCTCCGTTATAAATAAGAATGTCTCCCAAATTGGGATGATATGGTGCATTTTCCCTATTGACTTGGTTCTTCTCTCCAAAATTAAGGTTAGCCATCATCCCTGGTTCTCCTACATAATTTTCTATTTTGGAGAAGCATGAGTGTTTTAAATTTTGATTTGGAGTGTCTGCATTTCCTAAACTATATTGTATTATATTGCCTTGCCTCTTCATCTAATCTATTTTCTAGTATAGAAGAACTTGGTAGTTGTTCATTGGTTGCATATGCATTACCAAAAAGGTTGGTGTACATGACTTCCATCAGGCTTTATAGGCTCTTCTTTATAGCTATCTGGGATAGGGATATGTCACCAGTACAAATGTTGGCGTCCCAACCGGTCATAAAAACTGTCAAATCTTTTGTGGAGCTTTCTTGTGCTCCACAGGCCGGCCATATTCCTACGGGAGTAGGCTTTACTGTTTATGAAGAATCTTGAAATAAAGAAAATGCTACATGGTGGTAACATTCCAAAATTCAAGATTTTTCTTCCTTTTTACCTAAAATTCTTTTCTAATCTCAATGCTGAAACTTTAATATTTTCAAATTAAAATACTTCATTGTAATCTGTAACAAAGTTCCATGTGACTGGATATAGATATCTGATCACCTGCCAATTAGATATATGTGCACACTGCAAAGTAATTTAGTAAATAAGTTATTAACTGCTTGTATTTTGACCATATTTTACTATTGCAGTACACCAAGGGATCAGGACAAGTTCCTTTCCATAGCAGATCTTCAAGGCTGGGGATACTCGAACAAGTTCCTTTACAAGTTCCTTTATATAGCAGATCTTTGTTAGTAGACAGGCTAAATAGCATTTGCTACACGAAACAACATTCTGCTACTTTTGCCAGGATACCATTACTTGAACAGTTTATCATATTCCGAAATATTTTCATTGTGGCATAGCAACCCATTCTTAATTTGTCTTAATTTTGACTCTTATATCGGAATCAATTATCTTTTTTGGGCTAATCTGCATCAATTTATATGTTGCATGTGCTTTTGCCTTATGATTAGTGTTTCCAGCAAAGGCTGTAGAAGCATTGGCACAGGGCAGTGTCAATTCTTCAAGTTGGGAACATAGGATTTCTAGGCTTTGTAAGTTGTGGAGTTATGCTTTTGACTGGGTTTCTTCATTTGAGAAGTAGTTAGGTTTGGATACTGACGAATTGGGAGCTAATTCCTTATATTTGCTTGTTTTTATCTTTTTTAGGGTTTTGCTACATGTTCTGTGGACAGTTTTGATGTGGACAAGTTTTGATGTGGACAATTTTGGTAGTTGTAAATATATATATGTATTTGGATATTCAATGTAATGAAGATGTTGATATGTACTCTATTTTGAGAAATGTAATAAAGATGGTGATATATAATGTTAAGTTTTTGGAATGTAATATATACTGTGCAGTATAGAGCATTATAAATATGCTAATTTGAATCTTATAAAGTGTTATAAATGTGCTGCATTGAGCCTATACATATTATCTATTCATGACGTTTTAAAATTATTCTGAATTGTGCACTATATATTAACTATTCATAACGCTTTTATAGAAACTATTCATGACGGTTATTTTATGACGCTTTTAAAAAACATTTATAACACCCGTTTTCATAACGGTTGCTGTGGAAAAAAAGCGTCATGGTTCGTCATTAATGACGCTTTTTAGCCGTCATTAAAAGTGTTTTTTGTTGTAGTGGTACAACTGTAGGAATCTAATCTGAAGACGAATACTGTATCCCTTGGACTATGCGATGTCGAAGACTCGAGCCTATAGAGAATACAATAGTACTTTGTCAGAAGATTATGATCCGTCCTCTCTTTAGAAGTATTTTGAAACACTATTTATAGAGTTTCAAAATAACTATTTTTTGGTTGATACACTTGGCGCAGACAGCATTTGGCGCATCATCATCCTTCGTACAAACGGTTAATTTAACTGCAAGGGACACATGGTATTTTGTGAGAGAAATACACCTGGTTGTGGGCAGTGTCAGGTACACGTTCTTTGAGATTAATGGCATGTACAACACGTAATCTAACTGCTTTGGATAATAATTGATCAATTGGCGCTCATAAGATGAATGGCGCGAGCTTGCGCCATCTGTTTAAATCATAATAGAATTGATTTTATCGTCAACAATGCATGGCGCACAGTAAACGACAAAATATTAAAATGATCCTGACCCAATCTTTTTGACTGGTGCGCGCTCTATTTTCGAGGAGATTTTCCTCAACTGTCGTGTTGTCAGAAAATGATGACAATCGCTTTGGATCCTCCAAGAAGACTGCCACGTGTTTCCCTGCACCAAGTGAGGCTGGCGCCATTTGATGTCATGCGCCTTTTATGTCCTGCGCTATTTAGTGATTTCTGTCCTTAGCACCTTTTATGGGTAGCACATGATGATGTTTATCATTTTAAAGCTTCTACACCACTGTCCAAATCAATAGAAAAGTAAATCAAAATATAACTAAGATAGAGATTTGAGAGAGAGAGAGAGATGTTTGTGTAGAGTGGGGTACTTGTCAATTAAATAGGTAGTCATTGTCTTTTAAAATTTCTAAAATTAAAAACAAAACTCTCAAAGCATTCTACATTTTCCTATAAAGTTCCCAAAATTAAGATTGTACTATTTTAGGAAATGGGGTAAAGACTAATCAAATTCTAACGAATACTAGAGGCTTTGCTTTTAGTATAATTCATTAGGTAAGGCCAAACAGAATAGGTACTTACCCAAGTGAGCAACTTTGCTTTTACTATAGCATTCATGTGGAAATACTTTCCAAAGTACTGCTGCTCTTGCTCTAGAATTATTATTGAGTTGTTGCTTCATAATTGCTTTAATTATTGCTAATTTTCTATTGCACCCATAATATGTGGGGGGCCCCACTAATTATGGGGCCTAGGCACAAGCAAGTACTTTCCAAATTCTGTTCCATTATTATTATGATTTGTTGCAACACCATTAATATATGGGGCCCCATTAATTACGAGGCCCTAGGCACACAACTAGGAATGTACAACACTAAAACAGCTCTGAGAATGATTAGGAAGAGGATTCTAGACTCTTAATTAGTCATATGACTAAATTTATTATTCTAGAATATTCCCTCTCCAAACCATGCCGCAATTTTAAAATTACCAAATATGCCATGCTACTTTCTAGATGATAGAGCAAACTGTGCTGAGAGATGGAACTTCGACACTAAGAAGTGTTTGTCCACATAGGGCCTCTAAATCTTTTATTGCTTCCGAGGACCTTAAAAAGTATGTCTTGCTTTGCACGTGGTTGAAGAACATTGAAGTCAGTTGTAGAAGGATGATAAATATTGAGTTTATCAAACATGCTTTTGAATTTTTTGAGATGCTCAGTGAACGAGGTCTCTTCTAGTTTACAGTCAGCAATTTGTTGTTGAAGTTGAAATATCCAAGCAAAATTCTCTTGGTGGCCATAGATGTCTTTGATAGAATCCCAATGATCATTAGTTGTTTCTGAAAAGAAGAAAATCTAAGAAATTTTGGCTTCCATTGAATTAAGAAGCCACGACATGACATGACCATGAGTTTGCCATTCTTCAAACTTAGCATTATTCCTTTTTTTGGCCTTTGTTCTTGTGATTTCCCCGAATCTCAATCTTCTGCTGAGGGCGAGATATGTTACACGAGACCATGGAACATAGTTGAGACCATTCAAGAGAACGGAGGTATGCTTGATGTTGGACCCTCCATGCCCATCAAATTTCACCATCCGTAGTCTAAGAAGTGAGATGGAAGTAAAGAAGGAACATGATCCCAATCACGTGTACAAAACACAGATCTTCGACCTGACCATCGACCTTGTTTATACACAAAAAATTGAGAGCACATGCTCTGATACCATAAAGAAACATGAAATTAAAGAAGAAAATATGACTAGAACACACATGAATTACGTGGTTCGACAGTGTCTACATCCACAGGAGAAGAGGAAAGCTTTTCATTAAGGAGCCGTTTGGTACGCGGAAAAAAAAAATTATGCCCGGGAAAATTTGGGATGGTAAAACAATTCCCATGTTTGGTTTGCCTTATTCAAATTTATGCCTAGGAATTAAGAATGCCAGGGTAAATTGTTTACCCATGAAATGTAGGAAACTTATTCCCAAGCAAATAGGTGGGTATATTTTTTTCACCTGGGAATAAAATCAGCCAAAAACTTAACCTATTTACCAGTTTGCCACTGATTTTTTTTAAAACCCGATCATTTCTCTCTCTCTCGAGACACTCTTTCTCTCTCTCTCTCTCTCTCTCCCTCGACTCTCTCTCTCTCTCTCTCGGAACTCTGGAGAAAGAGAGCGCACTCTCTCTCTCGCTCGGATCTCTCTCCCTCGCTCGGATCTCTCTCTCTCTCTCGCTCGGATCTCTCTCCCTCTCTCTCTCTCACGCTCTCATCTAGGTATGGATTTCTATTTATTCAATTTTTTTGGTTTTTTTTTTGGTTTTTTGGGTTAAATTTTTGTTAATTTTTTATGATGTTGTTTTGGTTGCTTAGGTTTTGATTTGGTGATTAGGTTTTGATTTGAGATTTGGGTATTTTTTTAGGGATTCGGGAGAGAAATTTTGGAGAATTAATTTTGGGTATTTTTTGATATGGATAATCTGTGGAAGGAATTTATGTAAATATGGATAATTTGTTAGGAGCAAATCATGCACTCCAAGCTTTGTTTGTTATGGATAATTTGTGTAAATATGGCTGTTGGTCATATTTTTTCGAATTAATTTTGGGTATTTTTTGATTTATTTGTTATGGATAATTTGTGGAAATTTTGGAGAATTAATTCAAAAAAATTATATGTAGTGAACAAGTGCAGAGAATTTATTTTGGAGAATTAATTCGAAAAAAAATTATATGTAGTGAACAAGTGCAGATTTTTGAGGCATTTCAAAAAAAATTACACAAATATTTGCACAAATATTTAGATTTACAAATGCCCATGTAAATCTAAATTATCATACGTAGTGCTAAGTAAATCTCTAGCTCATTTTCTATTTGAATATGATCTCAACAATTATATGTAGTGCTCAAGTAAATCTAACAAGTTTAGTTAACAAAAGATTTATTATATATATTTGTTTGTTTAGGTTAAATAATATGTTATTAATATGTTGTTTATTTTCAATGTCAGAAAATGGACCGACTTTCTTTGACAAAAGATAGAAGGGTACTCATCTATTTAATAATTCAACTGGATATGATGGATCGGTTGTTGTTACTGATGACTATGATATTTATTATGATAATTTTAGAGCTAAAAGCTACAAGAAAGAGAAAATGGGAGGATTCTTACAAGAGGCATATAGTGAGACATGTCAACTTAAATAGAATAGTGTTTGAAAATGATCGATTGTGTATTGAGAACATCCGTATGGATCGAAGGACTTTCCACAATTTATGTCATATGGTTAGGGAGACCGGTCGACTAGAACCAACTAAGAACATGACAGTAGAAGAACAATTAGCTATCTTCTTGCATATATTGGCACATGACTTTAAGAATAGAATAATACAGAGACAACTCATGAGGTCGGGAGAGACTGTAAGCAGAGTTGTTAACAAAGTGTTGCTCTCTTTGTTACGATGTCAAGCAATTTTGTTAAAGCGGCCAGAGCCAATCCCTGAAAATAGCACAGATGATCACTGGAAATATTTCAAGGTAATGTAATTGTACACTTATAATTTCTTTATTTTAATTTTCTTAGGGTTGTAGTAAATAACTGACTAGTTATTTAAATTGTTAAGAATTGTCTTAGTGCCCTTGATGGGACTTATATCAAGGTTAATGTGCAAGAGGGTGATATACCTAGGTACCGTACAAGAAAAAATGAAATTGCGACAAATGTCTTGGGAGTTTGCTCTCCAGACATGCAATTTATTTATGTACTACCTGGATGGGAGGGTTCCATAGCTGATTCTAGGGTTCTCAGAGATGCTATTTCTAGGAGGAACGTGTTGGTGGTCCCTCGAGGTAAATTCTCTTATTGATATAGGTTGGTTGGTGATGAACTTTCAAAGTTTTAGCACTCACTTATTTTTGTTTAATCGTAGGTTATTACTATTTATGTGATACTGGGTATAGCAACAGTGAAGGATTTTTGACACCTTATAGAGGTGAGAGGTATCACTTGAAGTCATGGGGGACAGATCACTTGCCTGAAACACCTAGAGAATATTTCAACATGAGACATTCTCGTGCTAGGAATGTGATAGAGAGAGAATTTGGTATGTTGAAAGGAAGATGGGCGATCCTTAGGAGCAAATCATATTATCCTGTCAAGACTCAATGTAGGATAATTATTGCTTGTTGTCTTCTACATAACCACATTCGACAACAAATGGCCGTTGACCCATATGAAGAGGAAGAAGAGCAAGTTGATGTTCCAGAACGGTTGGAGGGGGAGAGGATTAGATTTGTCGAGAGCTCAAATGCTTGGAGTGCATGGAGGGATAACTTAGCACAAGAGCTTTTTAATAGTTGGAATGGAATTTAAGTTTTTTTCTTGTTTCTCTTTGGAATGCGAATGTTGTGTAATGACTGTAGCTTTATCAATTTTGGATATTAATCTCTGTGAGAAACTTGATGAGTGCTAAAGATACTTGAAATTATGATGTGAGAGCTTTGTTTTGACTGAGATAATATTGGTGCATTAATGACTGAGATAATATTTGTTTTGACTGAAATTATGCCTCCATTTTTTCCAATCATTCAATGAAAAATATTTGTTTTGACTGAAATTATGACTGAGATAATATTTATTTTGAGTGAAATTAGTCGGGGGGCTGCTTAATTGAAAATTCCAAGTGGCCATTAATAGGCCGAGTTATGCAATTATTCAGTAACCAGCCATGAACCTGCTCATATAGAAACAACTTGATAAACATTGCTTCAAATCATTATTAATGTGATTCATCGTAACAAAGTTTGCAGGTAACTTACTGATGTTAGTTCAGTATTAGTAAATTAAACAATACATTGAATTTAATTAAGCTATTTTTAGATTTCAATTCTTTTTATGGCTGTCTGTAATGAACCATATAGCAAGTATCAGACTGGGTGTGTGGCTAGAGCTGGTATGTTTGCCAGAAGAAAGGACTTTCTTGTGCCAGGAAACATGGATACAGGAAACATGGTTGGGGTTCTGGTTTTATTCTTTCTGGTCTTAACATAGAATTATAATGTGATGATCTTGCAATTTCTGGTCTTAATAAATCTCTGCTGATGGTTTTTTCTTTTCTTTTTGTGAAGATGGCTAGTTCTAAGCATCACTGGACTACAATTGAGGATGCTAAACTTGTTGAGTGTCTCATAGACTTAGCAAGTGATGAAAAGTGGAAGGCTGACAATAGCACTTTTAGGGCTGGATATGCTAAGCAGTTACAAGTTTGGCTCCATGAAAAGCTGCCTGGTTGTCCATTACAAGCTTCACCTCACATTGAATCAAGAGTGAAGCATATGAAAAAACAATATTGTGCTATTGCGGAGATGTTGGGACCCAATGCTAGTGGGTTTGGATGGAATGACGAACTAAAATGTGTAGTGTGTGACAAAGATATTTTTCAAGATTGGGTGAAGGTAAACGCATGTCTTTGCCTTTTTCTTTATATATAATCTACTTACTGGCCCCTGTGGATATCTACATTTTGTTGTCCCTTTTGTTTTCAACCTCTTGTTGAGTATAGTAAGGTATCAGATTTGATACATGTTCAAACATTTATACTGTGATCAAACATTTATACTGTGATCAAACTTTTTGTTTTCAACCTCTATTTTTGAGTTCAAATCCTGGACACTCTTGGTCCAGTTTTGAACTTCTGTTCAAACATTTATACTGTGATCAGGTATCAGATTTGATACCTGTTCTGATACAGAGTAATATAGACCAATTAATTTTTACTGCTGTACATGTACCCTCTGCTGTCTACTCGGATCTCATGACCTCTTTATTTACCTTTTTTTGTTCTGCACAGCTAAATTTACCATGTTTGACAGTCTGAAGAATCTGTTGTGTAGTTTCAGATGTTGAGGGGTTGGATATGAATGCTTCTTTTTGGAAATTTTACATTGAAATGGTCATAATATCAAATAAAAATGCTTCTTGCGTTTACAGGCTGTTTGGTTGTCTTCAAATGAAAATGCCATGCAACTTTGGTCTAAATATAACATTTGTTGTTGCAAATATGTGCTTGTCGAAAATACCATGCAACTTTGGTCTAAATATAACAGGCTGTTTGGTAGAGGGGTTTAGCGATGCCGACATGCTAAGGGCGGGAGAGATATTGAGCAGGGATGCAGCTAGGGCCAATTACTTCTTCACATTGCCTTATGGATTGAGGAAGCTCTACCTCCAGGGTTTACTTAGTAGTAATAATTGAGAGTAGTTCATTTATATCCTCTTGTTGGTTAGCTATGTGTGGATCTTTATGCTACTTATTTGTTTGTATGAATTGTCTCATGTTATTTTGGTTTGTATCCACCTGAATTTGTAGACTTCTTTGTGAATTGTAGTTGCACAAGCCATACAATGGAACTTCAATCTTTCCTATTTGGTACCTTTGTTTATTGCACAATCTCCTTGGTTCCTGTATTTACTTGTAGGTTATTTTGGATCTGTTGCTCTTGCCCTTGTTGGATATTGCTTTTTTAAGTTTTAGTTTGCTATTTATTTGGCCTTTGGAACAATAGCTGATGCACTTGATTGCTATTTATTTGGCCTTTGGAACAATAGCCACTACAACAAAAAACCCTTTTAATGACGGCTAAAAAGCGTCATTAATGACGAACCATGACGCTTTTTTTTCCACAGCAACCGTTATGAAAACGGGTGTTATAAATGTTTTTTAAAAGCGTCATAAAATAACCGTCATGAATAGTTTCTATAAAAGCGTTATGAATAGTTAATATATAGTGCACAATTCAGAACAATTTTAAAACGTCATGAATAGATAATATGTATAGGCTCAATGCAGCACATTTATAACACTTTATAAGATTCAAATTAGCATATTTATAATGCTCTATACTGCACAGTATATATTACATTCCAAAAACTTAACATTATATATCACTATCTTTATTATATTTCTCAAAATAGAGTACATATCAACATCTTCATTATATTGAATATCCAAATACATATATATATTTACAACTACCAAAATTGTCCACATCAAAACTTGGCCACATCAAAACTGTCCACAGAACATGTAGCAAAACCCTGAAAAAGATAAAAACAAGCAAATATGAGGAATTAGCTTCCAATTCGTCAGAATCCAAACCTAACTACTTCTCAAATGAAGAAATCCAGCCAAAGCATAACTCCACAACTTACAAAGCCTAGAAATCCTATGTTCCCAACTTGAAGAATTGACACTGCCCTGTGCCAATGCTTCTACAGCCTTTGCTGGAAACACTAATCATAAGGCAAAAGCACATGCAACATATAAATTGATGCAGATTAGCCCAAAAAAGATAATTGATTCCGATATAAGAGTCAAGATTAAGACAAATTAAGAATGGGTTGCTATGCCACAATAAAAATATTTCGGAATATGATAAACTGTTCAAGTAATGGTATCCTGGCAAAAGTAGCAGAATGTTGTTTTGTGTAGCAAATGCTATTTAGCCTGTCTACTAACAAAGATCTGCTATGCAAAGGAACTTGTAAAGGAACTTGTTCGAGTATCTCCAGCCTTGAAGATCTGCTATGGAAAGGAACTTGTCCTGATCCCTTGGTGTACTGCAATAGTGAAATATGGTCAAAATACAAGCAGTTAATAACTTATTTACTAAATTACTTTGCAGTGTGCACATATATCTAATTGGCAGGTGATCAGATATCTATATCCAGTCACATGGAACTTTGTTACTGATTACAATGAAGTATTTTAATTTGAAAATATTAAAGTTTCAGCATTGAGATTAGAAAAGAATTTTAGGTAAAAAGGAAGAAAAATCTTGAATTTTGGAATGTTACCACCAAGTAGCATTTCCTTTATTTCAAGATTCTTCATAAACAGTGAAGCCTACTCCCGTAGGAATGTGGCCGGCCTGTGGAGCACAAGAAAGCTCCACAAAAGATTTGACAGTTTTTATGACCGGTTGGGACGCCAACATTTGTACTGGTGACATATCCCTATCCCAGATAGCTATAGAGAAGAGCCTATAAAGCCTGATGGAAGTCATGTATGCCAACCTTTTTGGTAATGCATATGCAACCAATGAACAACTACCAAGTTCTCCTATACTAGAAAATAGCTTAGATGAAGAGGCAAGGCAATATAATACAATATAGTCTAGGAAATGCAGACACTCCAAATCAAAATTTAAAACACTCATGCTTCTCCAAAATAGAAAATTATGTAGGAGAACCAGGGATGATGGCTAACCTTAATTTTGGAGAGAAGAACCAAGTTAATAGGGAAAATGCACCATATCATCCCAATTTGGGAGACATTCTTATTTATAACAGAGGAGTACAAGTACAAAGCCATTAATACCACCCCCCCCCCCAATAAACCCTAGAATATCATGCATAATATACTGGCTAAGCTGAACGGGAATTCTGGTCCTGTAAACCCAAAATTCCAGTCCCATACAGCAAATATGGATCGTAATTTCCAACACAACAAATGCAAATGAAAGACTTCCATTATTGAATTTTTTTTCTTTTGATTATTTTAATTATATTGTAACTTTTCCCTCACGTTGCAATCTAAAAACACCAATAAAATTTTATTTTTCATACGCTCAATTGAGAGAAGTACATTATTAGCTAGCTTTTTTTTTCTTCTCCAGCGAACCAACAAATGTTAGACATTAACAATTTCTGTTAATATGTCACTTCCATCAATGAAAGTTTTATAAATTTAACTGACACACATCTCTTAGCTGCTTTTCATAGGAATAGGAATATGGGAATAGTACCTATTGCATACTTTGTCAAGGATATACACAATAAAACCTGTGCATAAGAAAAAATTGTTGTTGCTCAAAAGATAATCAAGCAGAAGAGAAACAATTTAGCAAATCCTTGTTTCTGTATTTGTAGCATACAGAAAGAAGATACTTACGCTTGAACTCGTCCATCCCTCCTTCGGAGCAGTAAAATTTAGCTACAACGGCAACTCCAATAGGGTGACCCTTCTTATCATATCCTTGCATGAACATCTTCTTCTGAGCGAGCTCATTTTTCACTTCTATATCTGAGATGAAACCATTAGGTACAGATGCTTTCTTCCATTTCAGATATTTAAGGAACATGGTTGAGGCTTTGTCTATGTCTAGGTCATGAGCTCGCAAAAATCTTGTCAATGTATAATCATCTACCTCCTGTATATGAGAGAAAGATTCATGGGATTGAAAAAGATATATTTAAAATAACTGAGTTTGTTGAGAGCCGAATGCCTAAGAGAGGAAAAAAAATCCTATCATAACATAAAATAAAATGGTCTTGCAATAACTATTTGCAGCTGCAAAACCTAATGCAACAGATAAAAAACCATCCAGTCTATATCTGCATGTAGCATGCACCAATAAAGTAAGACTACAAAAGAGTTACATGTCCAAATTGCAAAACAAGAACCTCAATAACACATAGGTATCATCAAAAATAGATATCCATTTGAAGTATCTGCTAAATGTTTAGTTTCAACCAAAAATTTGTCCTTTTGGAGCCCTCCTATATATATAAATTGACAAGGCAAATTACAAACACTAAAAACAAGAAAAAGAATGCTAAGTTCATCTCATGATTATATAAAGGCTAAAACATATGTAAAGCCCTTGATCTAGTGTCACGACCCGCACCCGCTTTTCGGATACGAGACGTGTCCAAGCCAGCCTACGCCGCAGAGTCGGCGGTAGAACACTGTCAAGCCCGCAAGAAATAAATGCTCAAAAAATAAATATTTGCTGCTCATTCACAATTCTAAATTTTATTACAACATTTACATGATTTATAATTAAACAAAATACAAGATTTACAATTAATGCAATTGATACAATTGCTTTCTATTTCTAGGTTGTCTTCAGCATACCCAAGTCTTCCCAAGTGCTAAGAGTGATAGCGGCTAAACCTGAAAATGTTGGTTTCCAGTCAGAAATGGAACAAGTACACAAACCGACGACAATGCAAAACATAATAGAATTAACAAGACATAAAAATAGCATATAGAATATGAAAGCTAGTATGAAAACTGATGACATAGCACGATAGAGAAGTAAACAAGGAAAAACTAATAAAAAGACATCTATCTAGGTGGTGTGAAATATCCGTTTCAACATGTGGACGGCTAGGGGGTAAATAAGGCACACTGCACGTGTCGTGCGCAGCGGCTAGCATTCAAGAATAGACATATTGGGATATTTCTGGGTAGTCCACATATATACTAAGATATTTCCCCTCCCGACAACTCCGTGTGACGAGCGTGTCAACAAGCAGCAAGATATATGTATAGACATGAAATGAAAAGACTACTATGAATCGAAAAGCAATCAGAAAGTGCACTTGCCTGAGGTCCTTAGCTGGAGAAACCAAAATACCATACCACTCTATGAGCCACAATCAGTCAACACATGTAGAAGTCCTCGGATGCTGAAATAAATAGTACCAACATTCTCAGAATAGTCAAATTAACTAGGATTGCCTGTCTTTAAGTCCAATTCTGGACACAGGGGCAAAACGGTAATTTCAGACAAAAATGATGTCCGTCGTTGGACCCGTTTTGCACCGAAAAGCGTGCCAGAGTCAACGGTCTCTAAAGTCGTCAAACTACATGTCTACGGATCCAATTTTCTGATACGAACCCAACCGTATGTCCAAAGTTGGATTCCGGCGGGCCGTGCACAAAATTGCCCGTTGAGTGGGACCGTGGGGCCCGCAAAACGACGTCGGATTCAACTATCTCAGAATTGGACCAAACTTGGCATACATGACCAGAAAAATGATACGGTCCTGATGGCACAAGTTTCGTCTCGATCTGACGAGCGTGCACAAAGTAATTGGAGAATTTGCAAAGTGCACGATACGGTGAATTTTGACGGATACGCATCAAATTTGTCGCGCACACGCGACCAATTTGAATTCCGCCAAAGCCCACACGACCACGAAGACGTTACGCAGCTTTCGATGCTTACGGTGCACGACCACGTCGTCCGGAATGGCGGGACGCACGTCTTGTGGAGCATTTTCATGATTTTCTAAACTGTTTTAAAAAGGGTTTTCTCCATTTCAAGTCTATTTATTTTAACATCTGATTAATAAAATAATCTAAAACCAGGGTTTGAAAGCTGGTTAGGTTGTCTAGAAGTTTGTTCAGATGGTTTTCGAATTAGGTCTATGGATTGGCGACAAATTGCCTTCCAAGTTGAGTGTCTGGGCTGTGCTAATGTCCTGTTTCGGGACAGTTTCTTCTCGACTTTGCGTCGATTTCTTGGACAACCTAAAGTACTATAATTAAATCTGATTGAAAGGACTTGAAGGCGGTTATATTGGGTACATACCGGTGCAATCGATTTGAAAATCGATTAAACGTCGTGGGAGAAAATCCAGCCGACAAGTCGCTACCCGCGGCTTCAATCGCTGCTGCTGTTGCTTCAGAATCGTCCCGGCCGCGCGCACGTTCCTGGCCTGACTCCGGCGACCGACGGTGACTCTCAGCCGCGCGCGCGTGGGAGGGTGCGCCCACGTCTGGGGTTGGCTAGGGTGGTGGCCGATTTTAGTTAGGGTTAGGGAGTTTCCATACAACCTCTCTCCCCCTCGGTTTGTATATATATGAAATATATACAAGCCTGCTGTTCTCGTGTGGGGAACTGCTCGTTGAGTTTGGGTTAGTTTAGGATGGGTTTGGGTACTGTGGGCCGGGCCTGTTATGGCCTGGCTTGTTTTTGCTTTACTTTTTTTTTTCTTTTTCTTTTAATACTTATACATATATATATATATACATATATACGTATACATTTTATACTTTTATTTATTTATACACACAATACATTTATCTATAATATATATATCTATATATATACACATATTTTCACGTATATATTCTTATATATATATATAGTTTATATATATATATATATATATTTTATATATATATATATATATATATATATATATATATATATATATATATATATACACCATTTACATTTATATATTTATATATACACCATTACATTTATATATTTATACACATTTATGTATACAAATACATATGTTTATATATATATACACGTACATATATCTTTATATATCTACAATTATACACATGTACGTATACGTTTTATATATATATACACACGTACAAATACATATGCATATATAATTTATTTATCTATACATACACTATATATCTATATATATACACACACGTATACATATTATTATATATATTTATATATACACACGCATACACAATATATTTATATACGCATATATACCTATATCTATATTTATATTTATGTGTATATCTATGCGTAACACATTTGCATATACATACAAATACACATATTGTTTATTTATACACACATATATCACTATATATATCCATCTATATAATATATCACTACGTATATTTCTATTATTTATAAAATCTAAAAATAACCATTCGAATAAAATAAATAATAATAAAATATTTCTAATTTTCTGGAAGGGGAGCTACAAATCTACCCACCTTAAAGATAATTTCGTTCTCGAAATTCAAATTCATAATTATTCCTTAAAAATTCAATAAGAAGTCTACCTGAGCCTTAATCTCCTTAACTTTAATTTCTCAAAAATATTTCTATGACCTTCTCTAGTCATTTGGTATTTACGAAATCTCGAGGACTTGTACCCACCTTTGGTCATGCTACTCCCTTGAAACACAGGTCACTAAAATATTATAATCTTCTAACTAGTGCTAATAACTCTTTCAAAAATATCTAGGACATATGGTCTCTATAATCCTCTCGTATCTATCAAGCAACCCAAAATTCAACAAGCAACAATCTTACTCAAGTAGCAAAAAAATGTTGATAAACTCTAATAAGCATGACCATTCGTCGCTCCGAAATAGGAAGGACATGAAGGTAAGGAAGATTAATCGAGAGTAGATATGAAGCTTCAAGGGTGGTAAAAGTATTTTAATAATACAGATAGAAAAAGAGTTTACGAACCATTGTCTTATTTACTAGATTGGACTACTCTAACCTAGTCACTTGCTAAATCGAAGAACTCTTCATTTCCTAGAGAGGTTTGTAATCCATGCAATACATAAATTTTGTTCTCAAAATTTTATCTGAACAAGATTTCATAACGGAACGGAATTTGAGAAATCAAGATTGTGACCTTAATGGGTTCTCTGTCTAGACATCACCCGTTGGTTGGATAAACCTCAGAGTTCAATCTATATTGGCCGGACAAGGTCCCAAGATAAAGTTATGTCTACTCGGCTAGGGTACCCTAAAATAGGGTTCCTTCCAAGTGGTTGAGCTAGTGGCTATCGGATTGGTTAGCTAGGTTCATAAGCCTGAAATGTGCCTTCAGTGACCTTTGTGTTTAAGTAGCACATGAGGCCTCAATTGGGTGGACGCTAGTGGCATGGGCATAGTGGGCTTCGAGTAAATCGCAACCATATATTGGGTTGATTGAGTTGAGTCAAGGTTGAGGCTCTGGTGGAAGTCGGAAAGTATACTGGGTAGGTACTATGGTGAAGGTTATAGCTAGTCCTTTTGACCTGAAAGTCATACTACCAAAAATAGAGTACAAGAGGACGGGTTTGAGTGGGACATTGTATACCTAGATGAAGGTGGACTCATCTAGATCTTGCATGTGAAATTTATTGGAAGGTAACAGCTGGTCTCGTGCTCTGAATACTAATGGCACGGTCGGGGACACAAAATGATCTAAATGAAAAGTGGGTGTCCGTGGGCACTAATCATCATCCTAATGAAAGTTTATTCTAATCACTCGGTAATCCTTGTATATCCTAAAATTCTTTAGAAGGCTTATGGTCTACCCACCTTAGGAGCTAGGACACAGTATTTGTTAGAGGCTCACAACACTTGGTCTCTTGAGAATAGGTAGTCTCCTATGTGGGCATTTGGTCAAGGGGAAAGATCCTAATCATTCTCGGACTCTAATGACTAGAAGATCAAGATCGTAGGTTTATTGTCGAAGAGAGGACGAGTAACTCAAGGCAAGGCTCCAGTCATCGGCTGGTCGTGGATAGCTATGCTTGCGTATACAACTATCATAGCCAGGGGATAGTATGTATCTATCTGTCAATTACGAACTTTCGTCTTTCCAATCAGTGAAAGACAAAAACAATAAAGAATTCAAGAGAGGTGTCACTGAATACAATTACGTGATTCAAAAGGCGAATGTATAATTCAAGAGGAATTGTCAAGGCAGTCGCGAATGAGATCCTAGAGACATCTACATCTCAACCCACGTAAGAAAATTAGATGAAAAGCGAACCAAATGCATCATGGTTGATCAGACCGTAATACAATGATTCTGATTAGACAATATGTTAGCGGGCGTCCCCAATAAACATATGTCTCGAATCAAGCTCGATAAAAGAGCAAGCTTACAAAAACTAGGCTGTAATAGTAGCATTGGTCAAGATAGTCAAAATATAAGTTTGTAAGATTTTTAGAAGGAGGAAATAAGTAGTTGTAGTTTTGTGAGAATCAAAATCTAACTCGAGATTTATACACAAATAACAGAATCATAAATTATAAACTAACTCCTTACAGCAAAAAAGAATTTGAAATAGACAATTCTAACTTATGATATAAGACCTATATCTAATACAGCAAAAGAATATTAAACAGTTCATTAAAATTAATGCCATAATTCTAGGCAAGTCTAACTTACCAGTGAATAGTGGATCCACATTGGATCATAACGTCATATCAAAAGTATCAGTGTATCTATAGGGATCTAGCAAACTTTCTAAATTACATGGCCTATCTAATAGCCTTAACTACCCAACGGTCAATTTGAACAAGGTACTCCTAGTCCTAGTCATTGTCCTAAATCATTTTAATCCTAGTTTGTGAATAAGCAATTTCTAGTCGCAGGCTCGCAATAGTACGACTAACGTACCATCACGAGTTCGCATGATTTGCAAAAACTGACCTGCACGGGCCACCACAAAAACTTGTCACGACCCGCACCCGCTTTTCGGATACGAGACGTGTCCAAGCCAGCCTACGCCGCAGAGTCGGCGGTAGAACGCTGTCAAGCCCGCAAGAAATAAATGCTCAAAAAATAAATATTTGCTGCTCATTCACAATTCTAAATTTTATTACAACATTTACATGATTTATAATTAAAGAAAATGCAAGATTTACAATTAATGTAATTGATACAATTGCTTTCTATTTCTAGGCTGTCTTCAGCATACCCAAGTCTTCCCCAGTGCTAAGAGTGATAGCGGCTAAACCTGAAAATGTTGGTTTCCAGTCAGGAATGGAACAAGTACACAAATCGACGACAATGCAAAACACAATAGAATTAACAAGACATAAAAATAGCATATGGAATATGAAAGCTAGTATGAAAACTGATGACATAGCACGATAGAGAAGTAAACAAAGAAAAACTAATAAAAAGACATCTATCTAGGTGGTGTGAAATATCCGTTTCAATATGTGGACGGCTAGGGGGTAAATAAGGCATACTGCACGTGTCGTGCGCAGCGGCTAGCATTCAAGAATAGACATATTGGGATATTTCTGGGTAGTCCACATGTATACTAAGATATTTCCCCTCCCGACAACTCCGTGTGACGAGCGTGTCAACAAGCAGCAAGATATATGTATAGACATGAAATAAAAAGACTACTATAAATCTAAAAGCAATCAGAAAGTGCACTTGCCTGAGGTCCTTAGCTGGAGAAACCAAAATACCATACCACTCTATGAGCCACAATCAGTCAACACATGTAGAAGTCCCCGGATGCTGAAATAAATAGTACCAACGTTCTCAGAATAGTCAAATTAGCTAGAATTACCTGTCCTTAAGTCCAATTCTGGACACAGGGGCAAAACGGTAATTTCGGGCAAAAACGATGTCCGTCGTTGGACCCGTTTTGCACCGAAAAGCATGCCAGAGTCAACGGTCTCTAAAGTCGTCAAACTACATGTCTACAGATTCAGTTTTCTGATACGAACCCAACCGTATGTCCAAAGTTGGATTCCGGCGGGCCGTACACAAAATCGCCCGTTGAGTGGGACCGTGGGGCCCGCAAAACGACATCGGATTCAACTGTCTCAGAATTGGACCAAACTTGGCATACATGACTAGAAAAATGATACGGTCCTGATGGCACAAGTTTCGTCTCGATCTGACGAGCGTGCACAAAGTAATTGGAGAATTTGCAAAGTGCACGATACGGTAAATTTCGACGGATACGTATCAAATTCGTCGCGCACACGCGACCAATTTGAATTCTGCCAAAGTCCACACGACCACGAAGCCGTTATGCAGCTTTCGATGCTTACGGTGTGCACCACGTCGTCCGGAATGGCGGGACGCACGTCTTGTGGAGCGTTTTCGTGATTTTCCAAACTGTTTTAAAAAGGGGTTTTCTCCATTTTCAAGTCTATTTATTTTAACATCTACTGATTAATAAAATAATCTAAAAATAGGGTTTGAAAGCTGGTTAGGTTGTCTAGAAGTCTGTTCAGATGGTTTTCGAATTAGGTCTATGGATTGGCGAGAAATCGCCTTCCAAGTTGAGTGTCTGGGCTGTGCTAATGTCATGTTTCGGGACAGTTTCTTCTCGACTTTGCGTCGATTTCTTGGACAACCTAAAGTACTATAATTAAATCTGATTGAAAGGACCTGAAGGCGGTTATATTGGGTACATACCGGTGCAATCGATTTGAAAATCGATTAAACGTCGTGGGAGAAAATCCAGCCGACAAGTCGCTACCCGCGGCTTCAATCACTGCTGCTGTTGCTTCAGAATCGTCCCGGCCGTGCGCACGTTCCTGGCCTGACTCCGGCGACCGGCGGTAACTCTCAGCCGCGCGCGCGTGGGAGGGTGCGCCCACGTCTGGGGTTGGCTAGGGTGGTGGCCGATTTTAGTTAGGGTTAGGAAGTTTCCATACAACCTCTCTCCCCCTCGGTTTGTATATATATGAAATATATACAAGCCTGCTGTTCTCGTGTGGGGAACTGCTCGTTGAGTTTGGGTTAGTTTAGGATGGGTTTGGGTACTGTGGGCCGGGCCTGTTATGGCCTGGCTTGTTTTTGCTTTACTTTTTTTTTCTTTTTCTTTTAATACTTATACATATATATATATACATATATACGTATACATTTTATACTTTTATTTATTTATACACACAATACATTTATCTATAATATATATATCTATATATATATATATACACATATTTTCACGTATATATTCTTATATATATATATATATATATATATATATATATATATATATATATATATATATATATATATATATATATATATACACCATTTACATTTATATATTTATACACATTTATGTATACAAATACATATGTTTATATATATATACACGTACACATATCTTTATATATCTACAATTATACACATGTATGTATACGTTTTATATATATATACACACGTACAAATACATATGCATATATAATTTATTTATCTATACATACACTATATATCTATATATATACACACACGTATACATATTATTATATATATTTATATATACACACGCATACACAATATATTTATATACGCATATATACCTATATCTATATTTATATTCATGTGTATATCTATGCGTAACACATTTGCATATACATACAAATACACATATTATTTATTTATACACACATATATCACTATATATATCTATCTATATAATATATCACTACGTATATTTCTATTATTTATAAAATCTAAAAATAACCATTCGAATAAAATAAATAATAATAAAATATTTCTAATTTTCGGGAAGGGGAGCTACATCTAGTATGCACAGACACTCCAAAAATGTGTATTGAACACAACCAGGACACTCTAAAATACATTAGGACACACCAAGATGTGTGTCGTGTCGGCATCAGCCTATCCTTACCATGTCATGTCATATCGGTGTCCGTGCAACATAGCTCTTAACACATTTTATGTTCATATACCATGCAGTTAAATCATTATTTCCTTGGTATCCTTTAAGAAATTTTTAGAAGACGATCAGTAATTTAAAATAGAAGCAAGGATAGTTACAAACATGACTATCCATTCGCACAAATGGACCTCCAGAAGCAAGTTCTATGGCCAATGGGCAGTGCTAATGTCAAATTAGTAGTTAAACGAACCATAAATCCTTAATAAATCAACAAAAAGGAATGACAAGGGAATACCAGGCCCTGGACGAAATCCTTTAAATGCATCTTCAGCATTAATGCGGCACTCAATTGAATGGCCTCTAAGAACAATATCTTCCTGTAGATTGTAACAGAAGAAGCACTTATGAACCAACAATTTTTTTTCACATAGACTCTACGGAAGAGGGTTTGATTACCTGCTTGTATGTCAGTCTCTCTCCAATAGCTACACGAATTTGCTCCTCGATCAAATCAGTGGAAGAAATCAGAGGTAAAGAGCTACTAGCTGTCAGTTTAAAACTGCTTTCACCTGTTTATTCGAAGAAGAAAAAGCCTCAGTAGAGCCATTATTAGCGAAGATGATGCTTAAGATGACAAGGGAAAGGTAAAGAAAATTCTACAGAGCTACCTCTTGTAGAAGTCGCTGTAGAAGTCGTCCTTGAGGTGGCTCCTCCTAGCGGGGCTACTCGTCTCCCCTCCGAACACCGGCTTCTCCCCGATCCCGGATCCGGGTCGGGACCAGGAGTCCATCGAGCGCTCACGGCTCCGGCGGAGGTCCGCCACGGAGGAGCGGCGCGGGGGTCCGCCAAAGACGTCGGCGAAGTCGACGTCGGAGGAGCTCCTCCGTTGTTGTTGGGTTGCGGGTAGTGATCCGAACGGATCTTGCATGAGGAGGACCCGATTATCGACCATCAGGAGAGGGAGGAAGAGGAGGAGGAGATTGGGTTAGGGTTAGGGTTAGGGTTAGGGCTGGGATGAGTGGATGGGAAGTGGAGGAGGAAAGAAGAACCTTGACCGATACCGCCAGCTCCCTCCCCATCTCCTCCTTCTAACTAGGTTTAGGGTTTTGGATCTAGGGTTAGGGTTTTGGAGTTGGGGGAAAGGAAGGAGAAGAAGAGGAGGAGAGGAGAAGATCGACCAGAACGACTTTGGTGGATGAAAATTTTTGTTGAAGCGCGGGTGCAGCAAGAGTTTTGCCAACAATTAAACTTAAAATATATTACAAGTTTGCCACCGCTCTAAATTATTAATAACGTTTTGTTTTATAAACGTTATAAAAAGTCCAGAATTAGCCTAAACCGTCATAGAAAAAAGGTATTTCGAACTTTGATGACGCTTTTTTATCAGCCGTCATGAAATCCACTTATCAAGCGTCATTAAATGGTCTTTTTGTTGTAGTGAGCTGCTGCACTTTGAAAATATTTTGTGTATGTGTTTTAATTTATTAGACTTTGACAATTGTACATGCAATATTTTTATTTTTTTATTGGGTAGATATGAAAAAGATTGTCACCGTTATAACATTTTTTTTATATTTAAATATCTTTCCATGTGAGTTTGAGGAATAATATATTCCTAGGAATTTATTTATGGTACCAAACGCATGTATTATATATACCCGGGAATAAATTATATATACCCGGGAATATTATATTATGTTCCAAACGTGGTAATAAAGAATATCCGGGAATATGATATCTTGGAATAAAATTTCTTGGAATATAAAATTCCTGGGTATTTAGTATTCCGCGTACCAAACGGCTCCTAATTTTTTCCTATGCAATACAAAGGAGAGAAAGCCTAAATATATCAGACACGTAGATCATTCTGCATTTCTAAACTTTTGGTCAGTTTATAACCACTAAACCAAATTATAGAAGTAAGTTGTAACAATATGCTTTAATTTCCTCTTCTCCAACACCATATATATATATATATAGCTATGTATGCCAATGATTTATCCTACTTAGCCTATACAAGGGCTTGGCAAATGGAGAAGGACCAGAAGACCGTGGGAATTGTTGGAGCCGGAGTGAGCGGCCTCCTCGCATGCAAGTACGTGCTGCAGATGGGCTTCCGTCCCATAGTCTTCGAGTCGGAGACCAATGTCGGGGGTGTGTGGGCTCATACGTACTCCTCGACACGGCTCCAGACGATTCGCCAGTCCTATCAGTTTACCGACTTCCCGTGGCCACCCGAGGTCACAGAGTTGCATCCGACTAGCAGTCAGGTGTTGGACTACATGTCCTCTTATGCCAATAGGTTTGATGTACTTTGCCACATCAAGTTCGGCATGAAGGTGATGGGAATAGACTATGTCGGGGTGCCCGACCAAGAGTGGCCAGGTACAGGTGGCCCGTTTGGGAGTAAAGGGGGCAAGTGGAAGATGTCGGTGCAACAAACTGTTCATCATATATTAGAGGTACACACGGCTGGCCGGCACAGAGTTAATTCGTTGGCACAGAGTTCTTATTAAAGATATTGTTGATTCTTATTCATTGGCACAGAGTTAATTATTAAAGATATTGATTTTATAATTCTATAATTAAATAGTGAGTTGAGTCTCTCTCTCTCTATATATATATATATATATATATATATATGTTGGCATGACAGGTATATGAAGTTGATTTTATAATCCTCTGTGTTGGACGGTTCAGTGGCATCCCAAACATTCCATCATTCCCTCCTGGTAAAGGTTTAGAAGAATTTGAAGGGAAGGTAATCCTGTTGAGACTTGAAGTGATTTTATTGAATGGAGTAACAACATATATATAGGAGAGGCTAGCCTCCTCTCCTATCATTCTAGCCAATGTGGGACTAAAGCCCAATAACACTATATATATATATCAACACTCCCCCTCAAGATGGGCGAAAGATATTCACTAAGCCCATCTTGTCACATCCTCTCATCATGTTGATAGAACTAAGCCCCTTTGTCAGTCCGTCTGCTACCTGATCTTTGGTTGGAACATAGCCCAGCTCTAGTTCTCCTTTATCCAGTTTCTCTTTGATGAAGAATCTGTCAATCTCAATATGTTTGGTCCTGTCATGCTGCACTGGATTGTTGGCAATATTAATAGCTGACTGGTTGTCACACCATAGCTTCATCTTTGTTCCCTGGTCCAGCTTTAGCTCCGTCAGCATATTCTTCAACCACAATAGTTCTGTGACTCCCAAGGCCATCGCTCTATACTCTGCTTCAGCTGTTGATCTGGCCACTACTGACTGCTTCTTACTCCTCCAAGAGACCAAGTTGCCTCCTACAAATATGCAGTATCCCGATGTGGATCTCCTGTCGTCAGCACAGCTAGCCCAGTCAGAATCACAATAGCCCTCAATGCCTACATGATTATTTCTTCTAAAGATCAGTCCCTTCCCGGGGGCTCCCTTCAAGTACCTCAGAATCTGGTACACTGCGTCCATGTGACCCTTCCGGGGGTCATGCATGTAGCGGCTTACTACACTTACCGCAAAGCTGATATCAGGTCGAGTGTGGCTTAAGTAGATTAACTTGCCCACCAATCTCTGATATCTATCCCGGTCAACTGGTTCTCCAGCTTCAGCATCCAGTTTAAACTTCTGGTCTATCGGTGTCGTAGCTGGTTTACATCCCATCATCCCTGTTTCCGTAAGCAGGTCCAGTGCGTACTTCCTTTGAGAAAGAACGATTCCCTCATTATCTTGAGCAATCTCAATCCCAAGGAAGTATCGAAGGGGGCCAAGATCTTTCACCTCGAACTCCTTGCCAAGTTTTACTTTGAGTTGGGCGATCTCCTGCTCATCATTGCCTGTGATAATCATATCATCTACATATACTGCAAGCATGGTGATATGGCCTCCACTCCGTCTGAAGAAGACAGTGTGATCAGCATTGATCTGCTGATATCCCATCCCTATCATTGCTCTCCTGAACCTGTCAAACCATGCCCGAGGAGACTGCTTCAGTCCATAGAGAGACTTCTTCAGTCTGCAGACCTTGCCTTCTGTCTGTTTTGTGCCGAATCCTGGTGGTATCTCCATGTACACCTCCTCTACTAGATCTCCATGAAGAAATGCATTCTTCACATCCAGTTGGTGTAGCTTCCACCCTCCATTGGCTGCCAGGGAGATCAAGGTCCTGACAGTGCTCATCTTCGCCACTGGTGCAAAGGTCTCGTCATAGTCGATGCCGTACGTCTGACTGTATCCTTTTGCCATCAGTCGAGCTTTATAGCGCTCAACCTGTCCATCTGGGTTCTGTTTCACAGTAAAAACCCATTTACATCCAACTGCTCTTTTCCCTTCTGGCAGTCTCACCAGCTCCCAAGTGTGGTTCTTCTCAAGAGCTCCCAACTCCTCGTGCATTGCCGCTTTCCACTTTGGATCGTTCTTGGCAACCTGCCAATTGTTAGGTACAGTAATACTATCCAAAGATGCTATAAATGCTCCATGAGAAGAAGATATATGATCATAAGAAACAAACTTAGCAAGATCCCAACCATATCTGTCCGGAGGATTTCCCGTATTGCTGCGAGTAGTCCTTCGTGTAGGTAGTGGTATGGGAGGAACGATATCACCTGAGGAGGGTGGTGGTGTAGATGAGGAGGATGGTGGTGTAGATGAGGAGGATGGTGGTATAGGTGTCTCAGGAGTTGGGACAGGCGCAGGCAAGGGACTTGGCACTGACACTGTAGGTACTGGTCCTGTAGTCTGCTTGTTGTTTCTCCTGTTGTAGGTCAGTAACTCCCCCTGAGCCGTAGGTGTAACACTTCTCGTCTCCTCCCTCTGTTCCGCTTCACCTTCATGTTCCTCCTCAACCGTGTCTCTATGCCAAACTTCTAAATCGGTTACCACCAGGTTCTCCAAGTTCTCTATCTCCCCCTCTCGCCTTATACTTGTAGTATGAGGCGTGTTATACGAAGTTCCATCCTGGCGGTAATATGGCTCATGCTCCCGGAAGTGGACGTCCATACTAACAAATTTCTTCTTCTCTACTGGACTCCAGCATACATACCCCTTCTGAGTTGCTGAGTAGCCCACGAAGATGCACTTGACTGCTCTAGGGTCAAGTTTTCCAACGAATGGTCTGTTGTCCTTCACAAAACACACACATCCAAACATCTTTAGTGGAAGTATTCCACTATTATTACCTTGTAATACTTCACATGGAGACTTCCATCCCAGGACTTTTGAAGGCATCCTGTTTATAAGTTGAGCTGCTGTCAACACCGCATATCCCCATAGGTGTTGTGGGACATTCATGTCGATCATCATACTTCTTGCGGTCTCCAGAAGATGTCGGTTCTTCCTTTCTGCTACTCCATTTTGTGCTGGTGTATATGCACAAGAGGTCTGATGCTGTATTCCATGTGCTGACAAGTACTCTGCAAGTGTCCTATTGGTATACTCCGTCCCATTGTCAGATCTCAGTATCTTCACCACTGCATTATACTGAGTCTGGACATATTTATGAAAGTCCCGAAAACAAGCAAATACATCACTTTTGTTCTTCATCAAATACAGCCAGGTGACACGAGATGCACAATCGATAAACGAAACAAAATACTTATACCCATTCATAGTGTTAGTAGCACATGGGCCCCAAACATCAGAATGAACTACCTCAAAGACTGAAGAACTCTTATGACCATTTCCAACATATGAACTCCTAGTAAGTTTTCCTAACTCACATGCATCACATACTAATTTCCTTTTATTTGATTTTGCATACATATCTGGATACAACTTATTTAGAGTATCAAAGGAAGAATGCCCCATCCTCCTATGATGAAGTATCAAAGTGTCTTCAGTCTTCTGCTGCAGCTCCTCCATTCCAGCCTTCTCTGCCATAGACACCAATGCTGAGTCCAGTCCGTCTTGATCTAGGTACCACAGTCCATCATGCCAAGTGCCAGTCCCAAGTCTTCGTCCCGTCCCTTTCTTCTGGAAGATCACCTTAGGAATATCAAAAGAAACAATGCATTTTAGTTGGAGAATTATAGAACTAATAGACAAGAGACTGACTGGGAAGGATGGAGCATGCAAAACATTGGATAACCTTACTGAACCCGTACAATTAACAGTACCCTTACCGACCACTGGTTGGAAAGTACCATCCGCAGTCTGAATGGTGTCTGTCGATGCTAGGTGAGTGTACGAGGAAAACTTACTAGCATTTCCGGTCACATGCCGAGATGCTCCTGAGTCGATAATCCAGTCTGACATTTTAAGGGAAGACATAGATGCAAGAGCGTGAGACTCGTCAGTACCTTCTGATGGATGGGCATACATAGCGGCGTTGAAGAATGGAGTGGATGCCTCCTCTGCTACGCTCCTCCTGTCTCCTTCGATTGACGCTTTTTGCTTTCTCTCCAGCAGATCCAGTAGCGCCTGATCCTCCTCAGTAAAGGCGCCGCCAGCTCCTCCATTCCCATCTGCCACCAGCAGGTTTGCCCGATAGCCTCCTCGACCGCCTCGTCGGCCTCCTCGACCACGTCCACGTCCAGCATATCCTCGTCCACGTCCACCACCTGAGTCTCCCTCCTTAGGTGGTTTGGTACAAGCATATCGATGGTGGCCCATCTCCCCACAGTTGTAGCACTGCCGATTCTGTTGCCAGAGCTCTCCCTTGGATCCTGTATCCCCCAAACCGGTAGCTGCTAGTGCTGACTTCACTTCAGGTAAAGCACCTGTCGATGATGCGCCTGTCCCTGTCTGTAATCTGATCCGCGTCTCCTCCTGAATCATGGCTGAGATAGCCTCCTCGAGACTAGGGATCGCTGGCTGGGCGAGGAGTAAGGCTGTTCTCTGTGTGAATGCTGCAGTCAGTCCCTTAAGGAATTTCATCGTCCTCTCCTGCAGACACACCTGTCTCTCCTTGCATTTTGGGTCCCCGCAGCTTGCCCGTTTGGAATGGTGATCATAATCCAGCCAGAGGCGTTCCAACTCCGTAGCGTACTCCTGCACCGTCTTCTCGCCTTGTACGGTGTCGTCGATCTCCCCTTTTATCTGGAAGATCCGTAGATTGTTACCTATGCCATCATAGGTTCTTCTCAATTTCTCCCATACGTCTTTCACCATCTCAATGCCATCTACTGTGGAAGCAATAGACTGGACTAAGGAGTTGAGAAGCCAGATATAAATCACCATATGAGTGGATTTCCACTCGTCGCGTCCTGTCGAGCCCTCTTCCGGCTCTGTCTTCTCGCCTGTCAAGAATCCCTCCAGGTTCTTACCTGCAAGGGTTCTTCTCACCCGCCGTGACCAACTCAAATAGGTGGCTGGTCCATCCAACTTCAGATCGATGGAGGGTAGTTCTAACTTTGGCGGTGCTCGTGTCGTGCTTTCACCAGCCGACACCTTTATCAACTTCAGCAATGTCGCCACATCGTCAGCATCCAGCTTCTTGAGAATCTCCTCCATCGATGCTTCTTCTCGATCACTTCACACTTGCTCCACGACTCACGCTCGTCCTTGCCGTCCTCTCCTAAATCCGAATATGTCTGATTTCATCGGATCTAGGGATTATAGGCATCTTCTTGAGATTGATCTCAAGAACGAGCGTGAATCTTGTACCCGTAATAGCGGTACAATGAATCCTGTAGCCGTAAAAACGGTACAGAAACGAGCGTGAATCTTGTACCCGCAATAGCGGTACAATGAATCCTGCAGCCGTAAAAACGGCAGCAGCAGCAGCAGTTGCAGCCGCAACAGCGGCACAGCAACGGCAGCAGCGCGGCAGCGGCGGCGGCGGCGCGGCAGCTGCAGCAGCAGCGGGGCGGCGCTGCGGCGGCGGCGGCGCGGCAGCAGCTGCAGCGGCAGCGGGCGGCAGCAGCTGCAGCGACAGCGGGCGGCAGCGGCGGCGTAGAAGGGGGATTAGGGTTAGGGTTTGTGTGGAGGAGGATTGGAGGAGGGGTCTCTAACGGTATGCTAAGCAATTTTAGGCTCTGATACCATGTTGAGACTTGAAGTGATTTTATTGAATGGAGTAACAACATATATATAGGAGAGGCTAGCCTCCTCTCCTATCATTCTAGCCAATGTGGGACTAAAGCCCAATAACACTATATATATATATCAACAAGGTAATCCACTCCATGGACTACTCCAACATGGACAATGCTGTTGCTGCACAACTTATCCGAGGAAAGCGCATTGCAGTTGTCGGTTTTCACAAGTCTGCTATAGACTTGGCAATGGAATGCGCCAACGCAAATGGTATATAACTATAACTATATACATTATGACTTTTGTTTTTCGCCTTAAGTTTTGGTTTATGTATTTATGTATATGAATAATTCCCCCAGGGGTCGAGTTTCCATGCACATTAGTATGTAGGACTAAGACTTGGACCATTCCTGCTGAACCTGCATGGTGGATTCTGCTTTCTTTCATGTTTTACAATCGAGTTTTTGAGCTAATGGTCCATAAGCCTGGAGAAGGAAAGCTACTGAGCCTCCTGGCTACCTTGTTAACGCCTTTGGTATATCTATACGAACCCTTTCGATCTCGCTTGCTAGCTCCCTTGTTTAATATATAGCCATATATAGTTTTCTGACTTAAAACTTCTAAATTCAGAGTTGGGCAATATCTAAGTTCGTAGAGATGTGCATAAGATGGAAATTGCCGCTAAAGAAATACAGAATGGTACCCGAGCGTAGCTTGTATGAAGCATTATCTTCTTGCTCGGCAGCAATGATACCAACAAACTTCTATGATAAGGTCGAGAAAGGAAGCATCATCCTCAAGAGATCACAATCACTTGGTTTCTGTAAAGAAGGGTTGCTAATTGACGACCAAGTTGAGCCCTTGAAGTTAGATCTTGTTGTTCTCTGCACAGGGTATAGAGGGGCAGATAAGCTGAGAGAAATGTTTACTTCCCTACACTTCCGGCGACTCCTCAATGAAACTCCTCTTTACAGGTTTATTAATCTATTACTATATATATATATATATATATATATATATATATATATATATATATATATATATATATGCAATTATGAAGTTCCAAACTAAATATGTTTCCACTGCAAAATGGGATGGTCCCTTCAATACTCTTGCATCCAAATCCTTATCGATCATTCTAATTTTATAATTGTCGTTGTTGTAACATAACGTTTCCATTGAATTAAACAGGGGGTGCATCCACCCAAGAATCCCACAATTAGCCATTATTGGATACTTGGAGAGCCCGTCGGTTCTTAGCTCAGCGGAGATGAGGTGCAAGTGGGTATCTCATCTTTTAGCCAGCAGTTTCCAGTTACCCAATATTGTAGACATGGAAGAAGATATAAAAGAATGGGAAGAATATGGGAATAGATACAAGGCATCGTGTGTTGGTCTTCTGAACATATGGTGCAACGACAAGCTATGTCAGGACACGGGATATAGTCCAAGAAGAAAGAAGGGCATATTTGCAGAATGGTTCCTTCCTTATGGACCCATGGATTACAAAGATATGTAATAACCTAATGTCTCAATATATATACAAATGATGGTAAAGAAAAAAAATGTAATATATTCTTCAAGATGGAGATATATTCTTCTCTATATTTGTTGTAATTTTTTTACTTTATTACAATATGGAGATATATTCTTCTAAATGGAGTCTTCTAAATTGTATCGATCTATCTTATTTATGCTCTAATTGCAACTAGATGCCACGAGCTTTCAAAATTCTATAACTTTCTGCCACACTTCTAACATTTGGAGCTTGCTACCGTGAACTTTCAACTTTTTACACTTAACTACCCTCAATTTTACAATTTTTGGAAAATTCTGTAACTTTATTTATTTATATCAATCGCTATTTATGTCAATCGCCTATCCGACTCTTTTCCTCAATCAGCCTCGCCTAGTTTTACCATGGCTATTATCACCCATGTAGATCTCCTCCTCACATCTTCCAATTCTATTAAATGTTCTTATTATTGATTAATATCTGAACCTTGGCAGATGGAATCGACTCCTTCTTCCTCCTATACAGAGGTGCATCGAAAAACTTGGCAATCTGTCTTCTTCATCGTCTTTTGATGAACATGATTCATCTTCTTCAAAATTCTCTAATCCTCAAGTCGACTGGAACCAGTTTCTTTTAATCAAAACACTAAACAACAAACCTTATCCTACCCATATCCTAGTGACTATGCTACCAAAGATCTATAAAACTAAAGGACAAGTAAGGATTACAAAGTAGTTGCAGAATGGTTCCTCCCTTATGGACCCATGAATTACAAAGATATGTGATAACCTAATGTCTCAATATCTATACAAATGATGATAAAGAAAGAAAAAATGTAATATAGCCTGCTAAATGGAAATATATTCTTTTCCATAATTGTTGTAATTTTAACTTTCTTACATAGAGATATATTCTTCTAAATGGAGTTTTCTAAATTTTACCAATCTACCTTATTTATGCTTTAGTTGCAACTATATACCTTAACTTTCACAATTCCATAACTGTGAGACTCGTCTCACAATATCAGTATTTGTATATGGATATGTATTGTAAATTTATTCTATATTTTCTTGCCTTTCGGTGAACAGTAGGAAAACTTGATTTTTGACACTTTACTCCTTAACTAGTATACCGCAGGTATATCGGTATGTACCGACGGTATATTGCCGGAGAGAGATTTCCACTTTTAGATATTTTCGATTTTATATTTTTTTGGTGAATAATGTTATGATATTGTCTTGAATAGCGTTTAGATATTTTCATGAATAGTAAATATACATTCTATTATCCAATGGATATTTGGTTTTCTTCTGAACGATCGAGATCGATTTAGATCGAGTTGCGGATCGCGATCGGACGGTCATGATTAATTTACCTTCTCTATATATACCATTTCTTTTCTTTTTAAAATTTCTTTTTACAATATCTTTCAACTCTTTTTTCTTTTCGTTTTCTCTCCAATTTCGTCGTGAGCTAGGTTTTTCTCTCTCCAATTTCTTTTTATCTCTATATATACCAAAGATCATTTTCTCTCCAGTTTCATCGCGAACTACTGGAGAAATATTATTTTTACTGCTTTCGATTTTCTGTTGCCTTAATAATTCAGTATTATCTAGTAATTACTTTACTAAATATGTTTCTCTCAGGATTCTCGTCATTTTGACCGTCTTGAAGTTTGATTTGAGCTAGGTTTTTATTTCTTGTGAAATCCTGATATTTCCTATGTAGGAAAACTCCATAATGGGAACGATACCGGAGTACTTGCCATGGGACTTAGTATATGTGTTGTACATGACCTCCTCTAGTATTGTTTTTCATGGTTGTACTAATTTTAGCAACTTTTGGGACAAGTCTTTGTTTTCGAAACTAGTTTCAAGTCCTGAATATTATTTTTCAGACACAAACGACATACCGCTAGTATACCGGTGTATACCGACGACATATCGATTTGTGAGTCCTTTTCAGATTAAAAACCTGCTATTACACAATTAATGGCATATCGACAGTGTACTAGTATGTTATGTCGGTATACCGATCCAGTGCAATATTTTTCCAGTAAGTTTGTGTCCCTATGTTCTGGCATACTGGCGGTGTACTGGTTCGTACTGACGATACACCAGTATGGCAATTAAGTTTTCGCAAAGAGCTTTTTGCCTAACTCATACCGGCATACCGTCAGTATACCGTCAACATACCCAAGTTGTATATTTCTTTATTTTGTTCCAATTTTCTGATTTCTTCCTGCTTATTGTTGTCATGTATATGCTATGCCATGTTCTTGCTATGTACTGCCATGGCTACCTAGATTTCTCGTACATGTCTATCTTACTTGATAGTGGCTCGTCGTTACGCACTCTTAATTCCTGTCTTGTCTAGCTTGATATATTGGCTCATCATAATGCACTCATGTCTTGATACTTGTATTCCTGTTATAGTGCACTCTTGCTTGTCTTGTCTAGTCTAGCATATCCCATGTCTAGGATGGATTCTGCAAAATTCTATACCCGGAATCCTGAATGAAAACGTTAAGGACTAAAAAACTAGCTTGATTATCGAGATGCATTAGGAGGGGAGATTTTCTCGATTGCTTGCAGGCCCTTTATTTCGGTCTTTACCATAGATTTGTTGCTCTACGTCGTGAGGGGCACATTTTGTCACACTCACTTTTCAATTTCAAGGGTATTTTAATAATTGTGATTTATTTAAATTTTTATGATTTTTATTTAAATTTTTATCTATTTATTAATTAGATTGATTGCAGTGTGATTGATTGATTGTAGACTAGCGACTTGGTAGTTTGACCTTAGCCAACCATGACTTAAAACCTTAATGCTATATTAGAAATTAGATTTATTATCATTAGAATTACTTTAGATTTTATTAGTAAATTTTTAGAGTGATTAATTGATTTTTGCCATTTTTGCCTTTATGTGATTCTCTGAATAGGTTGACTCTTGATTGTGCTAGCAACTGGTTTAACCCTAGTGGACTTGTATAGGGGCCTAACCATGCATTAGAATTTTTATTTTTATTTTTAGAATTTATTTTGTGCATTAGATTATTTTTGAGGCTTTTAATTATTTATTTAGCTTTTTTGCATGTAGGCCTTTAAGCTTTTTGACTTGGGCCCATTTCTAATTGAGTAGGAGATGGCCCAAGTGAAACCCTAACCCCTAGACACCCCCTTGGCCGCCCAACACAGTAGCACCCCCTCCTCTTTTCATCATTTGTGAAAATTGTGAGCCTCCACGAAGAAACCCTAAGATCCATCTCTCCAAAATACCTTTTCCTTCATCCGGAGTCCGTTTCTTCCCAAATGAACTCCGTTGCGCTCGTCAAGGGGAGGAGGATCTGTTGCACCATTTCTGGAGTAGAGACGGAAGGTTTTGCTGGAGGGAAATCGGCCGACACGACAACCGAGGAGCCCCGATCATTGAGTTTTGACACTCAATAGGTAAAATCCTAATCTACCATTACAATTCTGGGTTTTTCTTCATTTTTGCATCCATATAGGTTCCCTAGCCTTGCCCACGAAATTTGATGGGATTTTGACTCCGTTTGATGGAGGTATCGAGCCCGTGTCGGTCCCTTACGGCACGTGTTCGACGAAATGCCGCTTAGGATAGAAAGTTGCTATTTTTCATTTTTGTCTTCATGGACGTTTAGATAATATGATTCTAATAAACTTTTGTGAAGACAGTTTTGGGTTTGACATCGTTTCAGCGACGTTTCGGGCAACGGACGCACGTGCACGGATCCAGTGCACGAGGCCGTGCATGCCCTACTGTCCGCGTGTGATTGCGCGATGCACAGAGCGTATTTTTGTGTGAAAATTTGTGAGCATGTGGGGGAAACCTCTTCCCTCATGCTCATAAAATTTCACGACTGTTCGTTGAGCGAGCGCGGAGATATCGCGCGTGCACCGCTCAGCTACTGTGCATTCAGACCTTCGTTTTTGTCGTGGAAACGGACTTCGTGCGCGCACACGACGCAGCGAAGACCCGTTCCAGGACCCGGAACATGTTGAACTAGACCTAGACGACCCGTAGGACGAATCCCAAGTCACGGCATGGCCCGACGAGGGAGCAGCGAGGCCGGCACCACGCGCACGAGGGCGCACGGGCCCGCGCGCACGCTGCAGGCCGTGCGGGTGCGTGGGTCTGCGTGCGCTATTTCGGGCAGCATGTCGTCATGTCTTCATGTCCTAGACCTACCCCAAGACCCCCCCAGCTATGTGCACAAGCACGTGGCGTTTCGTTGCGTGTGCGGCGCTCAAACGAGCGAGAACGCACTCATACCACGCGGTATCGAAAATTTCCGATACGCATTCTGTGGACACGATACTGACACGATTTCAAACCCTAGAGTACTCGAGCGTATCACGTAGGTTGAGACCAGCGTGTGTGCCGAGTTTCGCGGGTTGATTTGGTGTATTTTGTGTTTTGAGTCGTTTTGTCAAAATTGGGTTTTTTCGAGTTCGAAGTTTTGAATATAAATGTGATTTTTCGATTCTTGACTTGTTAGTCCGTATTTTCTGAATTGTTAGTTCATATATGATAATTAGAACTTGCGAGAAGTGATCTGCGGAATCATCACCTATTTGTTTGCCTTTTTCTAAGCATAATCGGGTTTTCATTGAATTGGAAAAATTGAGATTTATATGATATTTCGATTTTTTGTTGATATGTGATATTTCGATTTCCAGCTTTTTAGCTTTTAAATTCTGAGTTTACAGGACTTATATGATGTTTCAAATATGTGAGAATCAACTTTTGGCTTTGTTTCATAATTTTCCATCATTTATGGATATATGTGTTTACGATATATAGCTTTATGCATATATCTAACTATATATATATGTTTAACCCCGTTGAAACCCATATACGTGGAGAATAGGTCGAGGGAGAATTATTCCAGATTTTAGGCTTCTAAGTATCACGCATCATTGCGTATCTTTCCATTTGAGCTTTTGTATATATATATATATAGTTTTCTTACTTTATATAGATGTATATAATAGTATAGTAATTTGGGTAATACCATGATTATGTTTGAATGATTTTAATCTCAGATTTGACCATTATTTCAGTAAGCACCAGTATATAATCACACACACACACCACTTTTGCTAGATTTGAGTTTTGCTTGTATTGTATATACACATGTGTGTATATATATATATATATATATATATATATATATATATATATATATATATATATATATATATATATATATATATATATATATATATATTTGCTTGTTAATTCTCTTAGAATAGATTGTAGTTGTGTACATGACTATAGGAGCCCTAGGACAGATTTGGTTTGTCATTTCGAGCTTAGTTTAGTCGAATTGGCCGACAAGTTGACCAAATTGACAAAAGTCAACTTTGGGTCAAACTTGATCCAATTCAACTCAAACGATTAACTTGATCCAATTCAACTCAAACGAACTCCGAATGACCTGAAATTTTGTGTATGACCTAGAAATTAGTAGACGGACCAGTTGACCCAGGTTTGACCAAATTTGACCAGCGTTGACCAGGTTTGACCAGAGTTGACCGAGGGTTGACTTTGACCAAAATGGACCTAGAAGCATGTAGTCTTGCATGATAGCTATTTCTTTTGATATTGTGGACTTAGTTGTGACCTGTGTGTATTTTAAATTGGTTTACATTGCCCCAGTTTAGTTACACCTCATCATCAGCAGTTCGATTTGCCAGGTGAGTACATTCTCTAATCTTTTCATACTTCCTTGGATATGTTCTCTTGTTATAGACTAGTATACTTGATGTTGACACGATATTCACACGGATTAGTACCCTATGGATCTTTTCATGCGATGTTATCCTCTCGGATACATCGAGTATGTCATGTTCATGTACTTTATCATGGCCATCATGTACTCCATGTATTCATATTTATCCATGTGCACTCATATGTTATTCATGTACACTCATGATCATATGAGATCCATGTATATAGTAGTTGATATCCATGTGCAATAACATAACATGTATTGATCCTTGTGTATTAATTGGAGGCAGGGAGAGTGTAGTTGGTTATGTGATCATTATCCCCAGTAGTTGTATCCATGTGCACTCCATAGCTGTATCCATGTGCAACCCAGACCGTTTACATAACCAATTCATGCTCTGATTCACGTAGAAGGTTATATTTCTCTATTATCATATTATATCTCATTTTATAGTCTCTCTCTCTCTTGTTGATTTCCTTTTCAGCGATTCATGTATAGTTTTCTATAGCTTGCTTTATATGTCTATTCCTGCTATGAACTGTTGTGAGAGATATGTGCTCGTTCCATCCTGACTGGGCATGTTGAAAATTTTACAGGTATTGATGATGAGTACTGCCCTACTTATTATGGCATTGGCTTAGATGACACGGGCGACGTGGACCCTCAGGAGGATCCAGCAGTTGCTGAGGACTTGCCCATAGTCTAGCTGTGACTTTAGTATTTTTATTGTTTATCTATTTGAGACTTTATGAGTTGTACTTGAGATTTATTCTGGTGGTTTACACCTAGACTTTATATCTGTGACTCTCTTGAGATTCATTCTTCTATTCCATCTTAGTATTGTGATTGAGTTACTTATTATTTACTCTCCATTTGGAGCTTATTTTAGACTGTGTTAGATATTGTGACTCAGGACAGCGTTCTACCGCCGACACTGCGGCGTAGGGTGGGCGTTCGTTACTTCTCATGCCCCTTTTACTGGGTGCGGATCGTGACACATTTCTAGCAGACCGTCGAATAGGACAATCTAGTATATACAGTATATTCTACTTCTATTAGCTCACGATCGTGCGGAGCATACTCCGTAGGTACACGTATCTTACGGCGGTGTTCTACTGTATTTGTATCCTCGGCCTGGATAAGTTGGGTAGTCGGTAGGGTAGCAGCCGGATTGGAATTCTCAAATTGCATATGTTAGTAATTAGGATAGTGATAACCCTAGTTAGCTAATATATCAAGCCGTACTCATTTCTTTGCCGTGATTGATGGATGAAGTCTATTTTCTGTCATGTCTAGTCTAGTCTTGCTCCAGCTTATTTTATTTCAGTACTTAGATTCCTGCTTTCCCTGTAAATGCTATTATTCTTGTCACACCCTGGTTCTGCAGAACCGATCGACCTCGCTAAGTCGTGATGTCGCACGAGCCTAGGTTGTACTAGCGCAAGGCGGGTTCCATAACGACCGATTACAATAGCTTGCGACGGAGTGGTCGCACAGAAGTCCCAAGCATAGAAGTTGAGTAACATAAAATGTATAGGAAATAAAATGATCTTTATTGAATAATTAGCAGAATTACAAACGACACAGGGCCAAGATTACAATCACTCAGGCTAGTAACCTTTTTGAATAAAATGCACTCCTCTCTCTCTCTCATATCTCCATATAACATCTTGCCATTAGGCTTACAATTTATGGATGCTTAAGAAGGCGATATCCATACTTTATGTCCCGTATTGGTGAAGACTCCAACGCGACTGCACGCCTCAAAGTGCTAAGGAACTCCATGCCTCAACGCATTCAAGCGAGCTCTGCACCGAGGGGGTTGATACCTGAACCTACCCACAAACAAGCTGGTGGAGGTGTCAGTACACAACCGTATGAATGAGCCTCTTGCCTACCCATACAAAACTAACACGTCAGTTTAGTGAGTGCAAACATTATTTTTTTGGTCTTTTAATCTTGTCTTAGGATCAGTTTCATTCCAAAACTATAACACTGCTTCGTGTTGCAACATCATAATCGTGCTCCAACTTCTTGGAACCGTGCTACAAAACCCTTTCATGTTTCAATGTCGATGTCGTGCCTCACAACTTAATGTAACTCATCTATACTAGCCTTATGGTCATTCCCCGTTTCAACTAACAAATGACTCAATCATAGACTTATTGGATTTCGTGTCAAACTGCTCAAAACACGACGCCACGTCTCATGCTAAAACATGTATCTTTGCTATAGCCGAATCTTAGGCTTCATAAAAGTTTTGTTGCAAAACGTACACCCATTCCTTGACTCATTCATGCCGTGCTTACACTTCTTTCCACTTAATCGACATCATGAACGCAGATTGCTGCTCAGCACACTTGACCCAATCAATATAAAAAGGAGTCACTAGCACCATAAGCTATCGTGGACTATTCTGCATACAGTGACTATTCGAGTATAAGGTGCAAGCTCCATCTGTCAGGACCCGCTTCTGAATAATCGAACACAAGTCAGACACGCCCAGCCTTCGTCGATGGACACGACGAAGTAAGATATACAATACTAAGGAAAACTCCAAGTCACAATGTAATGTAAACATCCACAACATCTATAAACGTCCCAGAAATTACCACAATCTACCAAGTCATTTGTAAAATGTCATCCGGAGACAAATCCGGTAAAAGAATAAAATATACAATTGTGAATCCAAATACAATATCCAAAAAATAAATCTAACAAACTAAGCAATACACTAGATCCAGCAACTCCAATGATATCACCATGCTCCATATAGCCTCAAGCACCTGTAATGTATCTTGTCAGAAAATTGCAAAGCACAACCCCGACAAGAAATGGTCTACAATGTAATCTGATATACAGGATACAATATGGACTACAATATGAAACAAGAGTAGAGGAACTGCATATAAAACTGAAGTACAGGAACAGAACAATAAACACGACAACCAATATGAACAAAACAATGAACACGACAATATGAACGAGACAATGAGCACGACAATCAATGTCAGTGTAAAATTTGAAATATTAAACTAATGTATGACCGGCTGGGGACCACAATTCATAATATCATAATATCACAATACTACAAGGTTTGGCTTAATCGTATGTGAGATGTATGATTAGGATATTCACAATAATAGGTTGGGTGTGGTCACACACTAGTCAATATTTCTCCCAATTCTGTAAGAAAGAATGAGCCACAATACAATGAACAAGGCACAATACAATCGTGTGAATCTCGTGTCCGATATGAGAACATGAAAGTATGACATAAAATAAAGTAAAGAGTTCAAGTTGGTATACTTGTCTTGCCTTGGAAGCACGGGAGTAATGAAGCATAAATCTGAATGATCACCTGGTATTTGGTACAAGTTTTGTTAGGGTTTAAAACATGTCAATTGACTATTAGTGCTATCAAGTTAACTATTCATCACTAACTATATACATGTATCTAACCAAATAACTATCATTAATATATATTAAATAAGAAAATAGTTTAAACAATATATATATATATATATATATATATATATATATATAATATATATATAATTAACCAAATAATATTAGGTAAATAAAATCATTTTTAGAAATATTTTGCTAAGGTAATAATAATTATCAACAAGTATGAATTTGTTTTAGTGAAATTTTATAGCAACATAATAACTATATATTTTAGGATTTTTCTGCCAATGATTTATTAATAATAACCTTGGAGAAAACATTTGTTAAAAACATATTCTTTAAAAGTTAATAATCTTCTACAAGTAATACTACATATTTATTAGAAAATAATCATAATATATCTAGAAAATATTCTACTAGCAGTTAACAGTAAATAATTTGAATTAGGAATATTTTATTTAGTAATGAAGTACAAAAAAATACTTAGCAACATTTGATAAAACTAAGCTGTCGATCATATTAATTGCTAATAACAGTAACCAGCCCAACACTTAGCCCGACCTAATTATTCCTCCCCCTTATTTCTAACTGACAGCTCAATGTTAAACCAGTCCGGCCTTACTGACTCAGCCCATAGCAATTTGTATTAACACTTCCTCCAAAGAAGGTTCCTACACTACTAGCCCAGCCCGACTAAACCCATCCAGAAACCCACATTCCTATAGCCGGCCCACACTGTCAATACTTAGTTGTTTGGTTCTCTTACATATAAGTTAGCCTATATTATTGGTGGAAACTAGTAACTATATAATACAAACAGTCTGCAACTAATTTACAGTACAACACCACATCTTAGAGCATCTCCAACCCTATTGTCTTGTTAAGTGTTGTGAGTCTTAGGTGGATCCTATGTGGCATGAACCACAAGACAATGTCTTGTTTATGTGGCAAAATTATATCTCAAAAGACAATGAGATAGAATAACTCTCTCCAATGCAAAAGTATTGAGGAGACAATAAAAAGTATTTTTTTCAACTTCCAAGACAACTTTAAAGACAACTACTCATCTTCTTTCTTTTTTCTAATTTTATTCATAATTGATGACATGAAAGAGAAGACATTGTCAAGTGCATTGTCTAGAACAAGACAATCAACTTCACAATGTCTTCTTTAATTTTTGCCACATAAGCTTCACAATTGACTTGACAATTGCATTGGAGAAGAACTTTTGAATAAAAAATTTTCATTCCTATGTGGCATTAATTTTTTTCCAAAGTCACAATAGGGTTGGAGATGCTCTTATCCCATGTGAACCGGTCAAATGCTGGCTCTACAATCTCAAAAGGAGCACCTAGAGGTTGACTCTAACGCTGTGTTTGGAAACTTTTGTGGGGAGGAAAAGGAAAATTTGAGGGGAAGAAAAATGGAGAGGGTAAAATGAAGGTAAAGTTAATTTTTCCTTCCTTTGTTTGGATGGACAAAAAGTAAGGGAAGGAAAAGTTTAAAAATAATTTTTTATTTGTTTAGGGATAGAGATACAATTACTATTTAGTCCTTGGTATTCTCAATTGATAATTTATTATTACCTTTATGAGGGGTGATGGAGTAAATTCACTCAAATTTCTCTCATCTCTCTCCATTTTCCTTCCACTTTTGGGAGAAAATTTTTTTAGTGGGACCCACCTACTTTTTCCCCTCAAATTTTCCTCCCCTATTTTCCCTCCTCCTTTCCAAACACCATCACTTTTAATTTTCCTCTTATTTTTCCCTCAACTTTTTCCTTCCTTCCATTTTTTCCCCTTCCCAAACAGTACCTAAGGTTTCAAAGAGCCAACTCTCACACATAATCAAAAATAAAGGGAAGAAGCAAATGTAACTACAGAGCTCTCTCTCCACATACTTATTAGTTTCCCTCTCTCTCTCTCTCTTCCTCACATCAAATGTCCCAAATCCTAATATTCTCCCCTTCTTCTTTCTATCCTTTGATTTTTTCTGACAAAACCCTAATTTATCGCCATCTTCCTCACTCCCCCTGGTTACAAACCCTAGATAGAAGCCTAAATCTCACTCCGAAACTCCAGACAAGGAAAACGAAGAAGGAGAACGAGAAGGAAACGATGAAGAGGGATGGTCTTACCTCGATCGGCTCGATGCTGCGGCTCGACTCCCGCTTGGTGAGGCGGTGTCCTGCAGATACTTGGAAGGCGTGGCTCTTCGAGGCAGCGCCGGAGTTGATGTAATGACGGTGTGAATCTCGACCACCTAGGTTAGTGGAGGAGTCCACGGAGGGTTCCCGTGGCGATGTCCTGAACGTGGTAGTGATGTCCTGAACGCGGCGGCCACTGCGTGGCTTAAACCATGAGACGGCCGCTCGGAGCTCGAGGGGTCGTCTCGTCTACCCAAGAGATGGTGCGGGGATCGAAGAGTCGTCCGCAGAGGTTTCGTGTTGCAACTTGGACCGGTTAGCCCGGAGCCCGGCCCAGGCCCGGACCGGCCCGCTGTCCATTCAGCCCGGCCTGGCCCGTCTTTGGCCCGAACCGGCCCGGCCCCCCACCCCCGAACGGGTCGGTTCGGGCCTCCCCCCCCAGCCCGAGCCCGGCCCGGCCCGACAAATTTTTTTTAATGCAGTTTAGGCCCGGCCTGAAGCCCGGTCTGGTTGGACCGGTCCAGCCGACCGTTGGGTTATCCGTTGGATTTTTAAAAGCAGCCGACCGTTGGGGGGAGGTCTTTTACCAAAATGCCCCTCCCATATAGCCGTTTTTAAAACGTTTGGAGAGGCATTTTGGTCATTTTTGGCCCAAAATTACCAAAATAACCCTGAAATATTTCTATAAATAGGCAAAAAATCCCATTTTTCAAACACAACTCATTCCAAACATTTCTCTACGGTGTTCTACGGCTTTCCCTCCCCGGTGCTCTGGTGCTCTACGGCTTTCCGATCTCCCTCCCAACTCCATTCCGGCTCTACGGCTTCCCGATCTTCCTCTCAATCCCTTACTTTCTTCTAACATAGTTTTACTTTATTTTCTTTTATATATGGCTGGTGAAGGTTCAAACCCACCTGATCTTGCTGGACAGACTTACCAATTTTTTAATACTTTTTTTGACGGTACTGAAATTCCACCTGAGCAAGTAGCAACCAATCCGATTCCGGAGGGGTTCCAACCATCTCCTCCGGAAGTCGCTAGTTCCACCCAACGTCCTGAAAAGGAAAAAAAGGTCCAAGTATTGGGAATATTTTACTTTGATTTTTGAAGCTAATCCTGATGGTTCGCTTGTTTTAGTTGTCAAGGGTGAACCAATACTGTACAAGGCGCAATGCAAGAAATGTTACAACCGTACGCATGGAAGAAGGGCGGTGGCACCGGGACCATATCCAGACACTACGACACTTGCTACGGGAAGGACACACTTCAAGCGTCCCAAACCCAAATAAGCTTTGGCGCCACCGGTTCTTCAATAGGTAACTTTACTTAGTCAGCTGCTCGGCATAAAACTGAATTAACTAAATATATTATTCGTGAAGAACTTCCTTTCACGAGGGTGAAAGCAAATATTTACGAGATTATGCATTAATTTCTCTAAACCCCTCCTTTACTAGAGTGAGTAGACAACAAGCTCGAAATGAGCTATTCGTCTCTTTAACGAGCAGAAAGCTGCTTTGAAAGCGGATTTTCAAAATGTTAGTAAGTTGTCTATTACTTCTGATATTTGGACTACTAAGTGGAGTTATGCTTACATTTGTATTACTGCACACTATATAGATGCACAATGGATGTTGCAAAAATGCATCATCTGTCTTAAAATTATAGAATGTCCACACACGGGCGCTATAATTTCAAGTGAGATTTCAAAACACGTGCGTGAATATGATATTCATCCTAAAAATTTTTCTATCTCTTTGGACAATGCATCAAACAATACTGCTGCTATGTCTTCTTTGTCAGTGATTTTTCAGCCTATTTTAGAAGGTAGACTTTTGCATGTTAGGTGTGCTTGCCATATAATTAGCTTAGTTGTTAAAGAATGTTTAAAATTTTTTGATCCCCATTTAGATACTCTGTGACAATGCTTGCTCCACCTAAACTCGTCTCCAAGTAGACAACAAAGTTTTGCATGCACGTGCGCACATTTTGATATTACTTTTAGAAGATTTGTGAAGGATATACCAAATAGGTGGAACTCCACCTACTTGATGTTGAAATCTACAATTCCTTTTAAGAATGCTATTACATATTATTGTAATTCAGATGTCAGCTTTGACTATCAAGTTACTACTGATGATTGGGTAGCAGCTGAAAGTGTTTGTGAATTTTTAGAAGTTTTTTACAATACTACATGTACTCTTTCTGGTATTTATTATCCCACATCTTGCTTAGCTTTACGTGAACTTTGTAACATGTCTTATTTATTTTCTAAATATAGAGATCATCCAAATTTTGAATATGCGGTGAGAAATATGGAAGCCAAATTCAAGAAATATTGGGGTGAAGTACCTCTTTTATATTGTTTGGCTTCCATATTTGATCCTACAATCAAATTGGATGGCGTAGAGGTTTTATTAGATGGATATGGAGAATATATGGGTATAGATGTTACTGACATGAAAATAGAAGTTAAAGTTGCGTTAGACAGGTTAGTTATACTGTATGAAGAAGGAGCAACGTCGACCCGACCAACTCAGGGGGGGCTAGTAGTAGCTCCGGCTTGGCGTCTAAGCTATCAGCAGCCGGTCGCATACTACAAAGGAAGAAACAAAAGCAATCTTCCCAACCTACTCAAGAGTTGTCTCTTTACCTTAATTCTTATCAAGACGAAGATGAGACTCCAGATCACTTTGCCGTTTTAGAATAGTAGAAGAGACACGACAAGAGATTTTCTGTTCTTTCTAACATAGCACGTGATCTACTGATGGTTTCGGTATCTACGGTAGCATCGGAGTCCTATTTTAGTGCAAGTTCAAGGTGTAGGAACGAAATAGTAAAGCGTAATACTCTAGAGGGGGGTGAATAGAGTTGGCAGCGGAATAATGCTAATTAAAAAATGTTAGCAGCACAATCACAGAATATTAATCACAACTAAAATAAAGTAAAGGCAGAGTTAAGAGAGCAAACGCAAAGATAGCGATGTATACTGGTTTCCCTCTGTTGAGGACTAATCCAGTCGGTAGAACTCTTGCTACCAGTTGAATCCACTATCAGAAAAATCGTAAGTTTTCTTACGAAGTCCTTGCAACTTCTACAACGCGAGCTTTGATACGAACAACTCGTCCAACTTCAAATGTGAAGAGGTATTCTTCTATCAAGCCTTCTGATTACAATCTCTCAAAAATTTCTAGACCGTACCGCACTGGCAAATCGACTAGAGGATTGTAATTGGCTTGGGATCTGAAATTTAAAGCTCAAAAACTCTTTGGAAGACTGAATGCTTTAGATAGAGAGAAGATTGAAAGTGAATGAGTGAGTTAAAATGATCGAAATCCTTCTCTATTTATAGGTGTTACAAAGGCAGACTTCTGACAGAATTCGGGCAGAATTCGGGCAGACCTCTATGATCAAATCTTGGTCAAATCCGCAACTGCAGGAGGACCAAGTAACAAGGATTCAAAATCACAACGGCCACCAACCGAACTCTGGCCGAACTCGGCCCGAGTTCTGTCAGGGTTTAGTTAGGATTTTAAAAAGCTTTTTGGTGATTTTTGAAAACCTTTTTGAAAACCTTTTGAGAGGTCATTTTAAAAATATTTTGAACTCATTTAAGGGTAGCCTATTTGCCAGTACGACTCGGTGTACAACATATTCCTAGACTCAAATAAAATAAAAAATACATTGCATAAGGAATTACAGACTCGAGTAGGCAAACAGATCTTCGGTCTTGAATTCAGTAGATAGCCATTCTTGATCATGTCCAAGAGTCCGAGATGTCCCGACTAGCTTCGTATATCCCGACAGAGTTTGATCAATTATTAAAATCAGGTTGACCATATGATCAATGGGCCAACAAACTCCTCCATTTTGATAATTGACAAACTATGAATGATATAACATTAAGCTTGTTCAAAATATCAAAAAGTAGAATTGTTCATATCCTGTATTATCTCAAAAAAAGTGTTAGATCTTTTAATTTTTCTCCCCCTTTGTCACTTAGCAAAATAATTGCAAAAGATAAAGCTCCCCCGCAATCAATGCATAAGTAACAAATAGTGAGAAAACACATATAAAAGAAATAAGGCAGAAATAAAAGAGAAATATCACAGGCATGTATTGTCAAAAAAAATCATCACAGGCATGTAATTTCACAGGCAGTTATAAAGAATGAAGCAATATAAGAGATAGTGCTATCATAAACTGAAACTGAAACATAGTGCTGAAATAAACTGGAATGCCATAAACTGAGGCATAATAAACATGTCCATGAAAATAATAGAGTACTGAAGCAAACTAGAAAGTGCTAATAATAATCAAAAAGTACTGATAATAACTTGGAATATCGGAGCATTTCCAAGTGCACAATAAAATATCACTCAAAATTATATAGTCACATCTCCTCATCATCATCCTCATCATCATCATCAGCTCGACTAGCATGTCCTGAAGGACCAGCTCCAGAGGTACCAGCGCTAGAAGGATGAGGAGGGGCGCCAGCATACAACTCACCAACAAAGTCACGAGGTGGACGGTACCAATCATAGGCGTTACCGGGCTGGAAGTAGGCATGAACAGCCTCATCCTCACAGCGGTAACCAGAGAAAGCTGGATCTCTAGGGATGGAACCGGCTGAATGACCAGTCTGGGAAAAATGAAGATCAGCTAAGGAATTTGCAAGCGCCTGATAACGGGTGACGTCGCGGAACTCATGTTCGCGAGCCATGTCCGTCATCGAGACGTGTAAAGCAGATAAATGCTGATGTATGCCCTCAAATGTCATGGCATACTAATGAGGTGGTATAGGAGGTGCAGTAGGAGGAGCAGGAGAAGGAGCTGAAACAGTCCTGCTACGACGAGATAACTGAAGAAGCTTGGGCTCAGGGTCCTGAGTATAAGTCGACAGATCGATATCGAAGCGCTGAAAGATGCGTGGGAGAATCATCGCGTAAGAGAGATTTCTATCTCTTGCACGACAACGACCCATCATCTGAATCATGGTCTTAGGGGCAGAAAATGGAATCCCCTTAAGAATGTGGTACATGGCGGACAGCTCAAGAGAAGTCACATCATCCTTTGAAGTGGATTTTGGAAGTAGAGTGGAATAGATGATGCGATGCAATTCATAGTTAACCAAGTTCAGGTTGTTAGTCTTAAACTTTCCAGAGCGTACTCTATCAGGTGTACAGAGTTCTGCTTTGAAACTAGCGAGTGTTGTGCCTTCGAGAAAATCAAATTCAGTGATGTCAACTAGCTGTTCACCTTCGTTAGGGATACCAAGGATCTCCGCTAAGAGGTCATCATCGAAATTGATATCAATACCTCCAACACGAGTGCTCATATCAAAAGTGTTTAATATGAGATTGCAATAAAATAATCTAATGGCATTAGTTGCTATAGGGAAGCAAAGTTTAACAAAAAGATGTAACCCTAATGCCTCAAAGAAATGACGATGATCAGGAAATACAGTCCATTTGACTGGAGTGCCTGTGCATATGGGTCTCATGGAGAAGTCTCCATACCACAGTAGGGCTTGGTCTAGGGTTTGAAAGAAAAACCCGTCGAACGTGCCGTCGCTCGTTTGGACCGGCGAGAAGAGGGAATCCGTATGCGGATGCGAAGATGACCCTTCCTCACTGGGGGTCGTCTTCTTCCTCTTTGAAGGATTGAATTTGGGTGCCATTTGTGCAAATAGAAGTAAATATGCACTAATTGAAAAGTGGACAAGGATGGAGTTATACCTTCCGAAATCAAAGTATGTCGAAGAGAACGATGAACTCCGCACGAATCCAAATTTTGGATTGATTTCACCACTTGGATTGAAAGAAAGAGGGTGGTGAAGAACTAGGGTTTGGGGCTCCTTCGCGGCTGCTGCTGCTGTTATGATGTAGTTTGGAAACAATGAGGAAGAAAGGCTCTCGGGTTCTGGTTATATAACCTGACACCCTCAACCGAACTCGGGCCAAATTCAGTCAGAGCTCTGGCCGAATTCGCATAGGGTTCTTTATAGTTGATTTTTGCCATTCTTTTTTATTGTCTCATTTCAAATATTTAATTCAAAGATTAGTTATTTCAACTTCAATTAACATAATTTATATTATTTTATAGATTAAATGTCGTTACACAGCGACTGTTTCAGATTAGCTGTAGGAGTACTGTCCCAGCTGGCGGAGGTTCACCGGGGAACTCTTAAGTACCGTTTCGCTTCAACCGTAGTTGTGGTGACAGACAGACTCTTTATTGGCTTGTCTCTAACACAGTTTTTGCGTAATGATATATAATCATAAAACAAAATTAATTAATATTATTGACGTCCAAAATTCCTAATTCTTGACGTAAATAATTGAAACGATCTTCCACTAGAGGTTTAGTGAAGATGTCAGCTAGTTGATTTTCAGTATCTATGTACACAAGGTTTATATCTCCATTTTGATGATGATCTCTAAGAAAGTGATGTCGAATCTCGATATGTTTAGTACGAGAGTGACATACTGGATTCTTAGTCAAATTAATAGTGCTCGTGTTATCACAGAAAATGGGAATATGTGTGTAAAATAAATCATAGTCTTCTAGGGTTTGTTTCATCCATAAAATCTAAGCACAACAATGTCCTGCGGCGATGTACTCAGCCTCTGTTGTTGATAGGGCTACAGAATTTTGCTTTTTACTAAACCATGAGACTAAAGCCTTGCCTAAGAAATGACATGTGCTACTGGTACTTTTTTTTATCAACTTTGCATCCAGCAAAATTTGCATCCGAATAACCAATAAGGTCAATAGACTTAGTTTTGGGATACCAAAACCCAACAGAAGAAGTGCCCTTAAGGTATCAAAAGATACGCTTAACTGCGCACAGATGTGATTCCTTTGGATTAGCTAAAAAACGTGCACACAGGCAAACACTAAATATTATATCTGGACGACTAGCAGTTAAATAAAGTAAACTACCAATCATACCTCGATACTTACGTGTGTCGACTGGCTTGCCTTGTTCATCTGAATCAAGCTTTGTTGAAGTTGCCATTGGAGTGCCAATAGGTTTGACATTGTCCAGATCAAACTTCTTTAGCAAGTCTTTTGTGTACTTGGCTTGATTTATAAATGTCCCATTATCAGTTTGTTTGATTTGCAATCCGAGAAAGAATTTCAGCTCTTCCATCATGCTCATCTCAAACTCATTCTGCATACACTTAGAAAATTCTTGACATAGAGATTCATCAGTAGATCCAAATATAATATCATCAACATAGATTTAAATTAAAAGAAGTTTGCCATTAAAAGACTTAAAAAACAGTGTAGTGTCAACCTTACCTTTTGAAAAACCGTTGTCAAGTAAAAAAGAGCTTAGGCGATCATACCAAGCATGAGGGGCTTATTTTAAACCGTATAAGGCTTTCTTCAACTTGAAAACATGATCAGGGTTTTTGAAATCCGTGAAACCTGGAGGTTGTGCTACAAAAACTTCTTCTTTTATAAAACCATTTAAAAAAGTACTCTTGACATCCATTTGAAATAGTTTAAAATCATGAAAACATGCAAATGCACATAACATGCGAATGGATTCTAATCTCGTAACTGGGGCATAAGTCTCATCGTAGTCGATATCTTCTTCTTGATTTTATCCTTGAGCTACGAGTCGAGCCTTATTACGAGTCACTAAACCATCCTCATTTAGTTTATTTCGGAATACCCAACGGGTGCCAATGACCGGACGATCAATAGGCTTGGGAACAAGTTTCTAAACTTGATTCCGTTCAAATTGGTTTAATTCTTCTTGCATTGCATCTATCCAAAAACTATCACTACATGCTTCATCAATTGTTTTGGGTTCTAGCTGTGAAATAAATGCAACACTAGAAACAATATCTCTACTGGATGTACGAGTACTTATACCTTTGGTAATGTCACCAATTACCAAATCCTTTGGATGATCAGCTGTAAATTTTAATCTTTTCGGTCGGCTCTGAAGGTAGCTGGTTCCTGGATCTTCTCTAGGAGGATCAGCTAGTGCCGAGCTTGGTCAAGAATCAGCTGTTGTTGAGCTTGGTATAGTTGGATCTTCGTCATTGTCATCGATCGTCATCTAATATAGTTCATCAAAAGTGACGTTGATTGACTCTTCGATGATCATGGTTCGTTTGTTGAAGACTCTGTATCCTTTGCTCTTGGCCGCATAACCTAAAAATATACCTTCATCGGCCTTTTCGTCAAACTTTTCCAAATTGTCTTTTGTATTAAGAATAAAACATTTACAACCAAATATTCTAAAATATGAAATAGATGGAATTCTATCAAACCATAACTCAAATGGAGTCTTCTTCGATTTGGGTCGAATTAGAACTCTATTGAGAACAAAGCAAGCTGTATTGACAGCTTCAACCCAGAAATATTTGGGTAGACTAAACTGGTTTAACATCACTCTGGCCATTTCGGATAGAGTTCTGTTCTTACGTTCCACAACTCCATTTTGTTGTGGAGTCCTAGGGCAGGAGAACTCGTGTACAAAACCGTGTGTGTCATAAAATTGCTCAAAATTAGCATTCTCGAATTCGCCTCCATGATCGCTTCTGATTTGAGTGATCATGTAACCTTTTTCATTCTGAACTTTTTTGCAAAAGGCGACAAATTCGGATAATGCATCATTCTTATGTGTCAAGAAGTATACCCACGTGTATCTAGAGAAATCATCTACAATTACGAAACCATAAATCTTACCTCCGAGGCTAGCAACTCTGCTAGGACCAAATAAGTCCATATAAAGCAATTGTAGAGGTCTAGTAGTACATACTGCGTTTACTGACTTGAATGTGGATCTGATAGCTTTGTTCTTTTCACATTGGCTGCATACCGAATCCTTCTTGAATGTAATGTCCGATAAACCGCGTACTAGCTTCTTTATGGATAATCTTGATATTGTGTCCATATTTGCGTGACCGAGTCTCATATGCCACAGGTGACTCTCATCACTCTTGGCCATTAAGCATCTACCTGAAATGTTAGTTTCTTCCAACAAATAGAAAACATATATGTTGTCTTCCCTGATACCTTCAAATATAGTACTACCAGTTGAGCTATCAACTATAGTACATTTGTCTTTGCCAAAGTTGATGCCATAACCATGATCAGCTAGATGACTTACGCTGAGTAGATTATGTTTCAACTCGGTAACCAGACAGACATCTTTAATAACAGGATAGGGAGACTTACCAACATCACTGATACCAATAATATACCCTTTCAAGTTATTACCGAAGGAAACATAGCCTTCCTTCTTTTTCTTCGACAGTGTTGCAAATAGGTTAGCGTCACCGGTCATATGCCGTGAGCAACCGCTGTCGAGGATCCATTTGCTTCTAGCATGTGAAAGGTGTTTCACCTACAAAACAGTTTACAGATAAAACTTTTGGTACCCATTTCTTGTAGGGTCCTGAAATATTAGCCTTTGGTATCCAGGCATAAATATTTAAATCAACAAGCTTTCTGATTCTACATACAGATGAAATATAACCAATGAGGCCACAATAATAAAATTTTGCATATCGAGTGTTGAAAGCCGAGTGGTGTGCATGGTTGGTAGGTTTAGATTTTCTAGTATAGAAGAAAGCATGCCTATAATCCTATTTGGACTTAACCTTTTGGGGTAAAGGTTTGATAGGGTTAGGTCTGACAGTGTTTGGCTTGGGAATGTTCTGATTTTTCGGTAAGTGACACGTGTTAGGATAGGAAGCAGCAGGCTTAGGCTGTTTTCCTAACCTAATTTCCAATCTTTTGGAAGTGTCATACAACTTAGTATAATAAGAAGTGAGTGTTTCTATTCTGATTTGTGCACATCGAAGACTTTTCTTCTCTATAGAAAGTTCTTCCTTGAGTTGGTCAATAATTTTGTCTTTCTCTTCAGATGACTTGGTAGTCCCGTGTAATAAGAGCTTTGTTGAAGAAAGCTCACCAGACTCACTAATATTATTTCTAACCTCAGCTAGTAGGTCGGTAAGTCTACCTATTTCACCTTTGTACTCTTTGAATACCTTCTTAGAGGTCTGATACTTGCTACGCAGTTTCCTGTAATCAGTCATCAGGTCACTGAAGGCATCTCCTAATTGCTCAAAGGTGAAGTCATCATAAGTATCAACTACAGGTTCAGTGGGTACCTGATCGGATGCCATAAAGCATACGTTTGCAGCGTCTTCTGATTGTTCGTCTTCTGAGTCACTTGCTTCACTTTTATGCCATATGCTGGTATTGGCATATCTCCTAGATGTTGATTTTTTCAGGTTCCCTTTTTCATACCTGTTGCTTTTCTTGCTTGATGATGAGTTTGTGGGACAATCCTTCTTCATATGTCCCTTCTTCTTGCAGCCGTAGCAGACAGCATCATCTTGATACCAGTTGTTGCTGCTGTTGTTTTCTTTGGCTATCTTCTCATATCTCATGAATCTTTTGAATTTCCTTGCTAGGAGTGCTTGATCTTCAGTATCAGATTCACTGCTGTCTGAGTCACCTTCAGCAGCTTTTCTGTGCTGAGCCTTGAAAGCGATCGTCTTCTCCTTTGGTACAGGCTCTTCAAAATCTTGTAGCTCTAGTTCATGAGTGAGTAGCTTACCCATGAGTACTTCGAGGGACATAGTTGTGAGGTCGTTCCCTTCAATGATTGCAGTAGCCTTCGGAATCCAGTTCTTGGTCAGTGCTCGCAGGAGTTTGCGAATCTTTTCATGGTTACTGTACTCTTTGCCTAGGGAGGACAAAGGATTTAAAATATCCAAGAATCTTTCGAACATTTGAGTAACTGTTTCGTTGGGCTTCATCTTGAACACCTCATACTCTTGAGTAAGTCTGCTGACTTTAGATTCTCTGACTTGAGTCGTGCCTTCATATGTAACTTCAAGTAGCTTCCACACTTCATTAGCCGTTGTGCAGATAGACACCCTGTTAAATTTAGTTCTGTCTAAAGCACAAAATAGAGCATTAATAGCACGTGCATCAAGACTGACCTTTTTCTTTTCCTCCTCTGTATATCTGCTATGGGGTTTTTCAACTAAAACTCCATCAACATTTATACGAGGTGGCTTTTGATAGTCATCAATAACAATAGACCATAAATCAAAGTCAAGAGATTTCAAGAAGAAACTCATCCGTGTTTTCCAATAGGTATAGTTCGTACCATCAAACAGTGGAGGTCTGTTTGTGGCCTGGCCTTCACTTGTGAATTTCAAAGTTGCCATGTGTTGTGCTGTGATCTATATAACAGTTAATTAAAAAGAATAAATAATTGCAATGTTACCTTGCTTTACCTGTAACACCCGCTCTAATACCAATTGTAGGAACGAAATAGTAAAGCGTAATACTCTAGAGGGGGGGTGAATAGAGTTGGCAGCGGAATAATGCTAATTAAAAAATTGTAGCAGCACAATCACAGAATATTAATCACAACTAAAATAAAGTAAAGGCAGAGTTAAGAGAGCAAACGCAAAGACATCGATGTATACTGGTTTTCCTCTGTTGAGGACTAATCCAGTCGGTAGAACTCTTGCTACCAGTTGAATCCACTATCGGAAAAACTGCAAGTTTTCTTACGAAGTCTTTGCAACTTCTACAACGCGAGCTTTGATGCGAAGAACTCGTCCAACTTCAAATGTGAAGAGGTATTCTTCTATCAAGCCTTCTGATTACAATCTCTCAGAAACTTCTAGACCGCACCGCACTGGTAAATCGACTAGAGGATTGTAATTGGCTTGGGATCTGAAATTTAAAGCTCAAAAACTCTTTGGAAGACTGAATGCTTTAGATAGAGAGAAGATTGAAAGTGAATGAGTAAGTTGAAATGATCGAAATCCTTCTCTATTTATAGGTGTTACAAAGGCAGACTTCTGACAAAATTCGGGCAGAATTCGGGCAGAACTCAATGAGCAAATCTCGGTCAAATCTGCAACTGCAGGAGGACCAAGTAACAAGGATTCAAAATCACAACGGCCACCAACCGAACTCTGGCCGAACTCGGCCCGAGTTCTGTCCGGGTTTAGTTAGGGTTTTAAAAAGCTTTTTGGTGATTTTTGAAAACCTTTTGAAAACCTTTTTGTAAACCTTTTAAGAGGTCATTTTAAAAACATTTTGAACTCATTTAAGGGTAGCCTATTTGCCAGTACGACTCGGTGTACAACATATTCCTAGACTCAAATAAAATAAAAAATACATTGCATAAGGAATTACATACTCGAGTAGGCAAACAGATCTTCGGTCTTGAATTCAGTGGATAGCCATTCTTGATCATGTCCAAGAGTCCGAGATGTCCTGACTAGCTTTGTATATCCAGACAGAGTTTGATCAATTATTAAAATCAGGTTGACCATATGACCAATGGGCCAACACAAGGATGTTGAGCGATAGGAGGAGCCGCTTGAAGCCCGATATCTTGGAAGCACAGGTGTGTATACAAGATTGGATGAAAGCCGATAAAAGAACCCAAAACCAGAAAGATGAAGAAGATCATGATGCCCACAAGCTAGATTTGGAATCACTTTCATTACATGAAGACGAACAACAATGAGGCTACGGTGCAAGGTATTAGGTATGTACATTTAAACTTATACATTTATACTTAAAATATTTCAATTTTAACTTATACTTTTAAATTTTAACTTATACTTTTCAAATTTTAACTTATACTTTCAAAAACTATTTTTTATTTAAAAAAAATACTTTTTAACTCCGCCTATGCCAAGCAAGCATTTGCCGATCCCAAGCCCGGATAAAGGAAGAGGGAGAAATATTTTTTTTTACTTTTACCATTTTTTTTCAAAAGTAAATTACAAATTTTTTATGAAAATAATTTAACAAAAAATTGTTAAAAAAGAAAAAATACCATTCAAACCGGGCCGGCCCGGTTCAACCGGCCCGAACCGACCAAGGCCCGGCCCGGCCCGTGGACCGGTTCGGCCCGGACCGGCTACCCCCTGGTCCGGTCCAGTGGGTCAGGCTGGGCCTGCTTCCTCTGAACCGGGCCGGGCCTGGCCCGGACCGTTTAATTCTAAGGGCCGATCCTGGACCGGCTCGAGCCCGCCGACTTCGGCCCGTGGGCCGACCCGGACCGGACCGTTTGCAACTTGACGGAGGTTGAGGTAGCGCAGTAGTCGAGAGGAGCTCGACAGTCGAGGCATCGTCTTCGAAGTGACAGCTTGGCGGTCTGGACAAAAATATTTGTGTTCGACCTGACACGACGAAGAAGTCCCGTAGCTTTCAACGTCGACGACCGAACTGTGGCGTGACACTTCGGTGGTTGATGGTGGTGTCGGCTTGTCTACTCCGGTCGGTGAGTCGAGCCCCCAGCGTTGTGGTGTTCGACCATGACAGTGGTGGCTGTGGCTGGCCGAATCTGAACTCCGATGATGAGGATCTATGGTACTCCCTAGTGGTGTCTGACGAGGTCCTTAGCGTCGCTCGGCCAAGAACAGAGGACAATGTGTGTGGAAAAGTGTATCAGTGATGTCAGAACTGTACATTGGGGACTGTGCTGACTATTATTTATAATATAATATATAGGTGTTCTCCAAGAAAGGACAGTGGCAGTCACAGTAATTAGCAATAGATCTGGGTGCATAAAATAGGCTTAGTAACTGATTGTAACCACTTGTAACTAATTAGTAACCCAATCATAACAAACTAACTAATTACTAGAATTGGTTAGTAATTTTCCTAACTTCCAACTATAATTAGTTTAACTATCCATTAATTACAGTATTAAGCTAACTACCACTGATAACACCAATTAGTTAATCACAAATAACTGACCTTCTTCATGGCTGAGTCTATAATAAAGCTGCCATTCAATAAAAGTAATATAATCAAACTTTAATCAATAATGAGAAAGGTTGGATTTAACTAAAAATTAGGACATTCAAAATACAAAACCAATTAATCAGTAAAATGTGAACTAGTGACATAATCCACCATATTCAAAAAGTTAGGGACCAAAGAATAACTAATCAGTTAAAGTAGTTAATAAAATAATGTTCTCCACTAAACAATTTTTGAAAATTAAGAAAGTCTCTAAAATTTACCAAATTGATTACAGGGAGTTACAAATCTACCCCTTACAAAAATTTCGTCCTCAAAATTTCAAAGGTCGGTAGAGGAACAAAAATCTAGTAAAAAGAATATTAAGAACAACAAAAGACTAAAATGATATCGTCATTCTAAAATAAAATTATGACTTTATGACTTATGTCTAATAAAAGTCTTTTTAGCATAATTACTGCAACTACGACAAAAATTCAAATAATTCAAATACGATGCGATCAAAATTATTTAGGCTTGATAAGTGCTAAAATACGATGGTTATAAAAATGTTACTATTAAGAATAAAACAAGACATTTTTGAAAAAATCAAAATATGGGACCATAAACAAAATATATGCAATACACTAAACCAAACCATAAAAATTGGACTAACAGATATTAAAGAAAGGGGTAAATTTCTAAGATAAATCAAGAGAAAATGGAATCGATCGCAGAGATTCACATAAGATCATGATAATTTTTCGATAAAATTGTCAATGGCGATAAGAGATCAAACGTGGTATATAACACGGATATAATCTAAATAGTATCCAAAAACTATACATATTTGAAATCACTTTACCTAGAGTTCCTGCCTCGCCAGTGTAGTGTACATCTAACTGCAGTGAACCTTTGGCTCAATGACTCAAATAATAATAAATTACCGAATACTTCTATCAACTTTATCCATGTTATAGGAACAACTCAAGAGATCAAAAATTTATGGTTTAGGATATAGCCTCAATAATATCTAAGAACCTATAAATACCTGAAATTACTTTGACTTATAGCTCATGTCTCGCCAGTGCACAGCTGACTGCAGTGAACCCGAGGTCTCCATAATCCAGATAAATGGCTGCAGTACGCATCTACCACATCAATACTCTCTCAACTTTATCCATAGGAATTTCAAAGGAGTTACTGACAAATGAAATCATGATAGAAGGTGAAGTTATTTGTTCTCGAAAAAATAAGAAGTTTTATGTGATACAAACAGTAAGACAAGTAGTCTATAGAAACAAATTCTTAATTAGCAAATAAGGAAGTTTTAGGAAAAATCTAGGTGCTAGAAGAAAAGCTAAGGAATGATCAACTGTTAGTAATCAAATAGTTATACTAGCAAAATATGTAGGTAATAACCTCAGAAGCTTCAAGTGCGGGAGAATTGATAATCTCGGTGTTGCGTGTCTTAACCACCCTAAAAAAATTAGAAAACTGGTTAAATATGGCCTAAACTATAATAAATTAGTAAAACTATACCCATAATTATTTCTCACGGATACTATGCCGTGATGAGTTTTTCTTAGTTTCGCTGGTCCCCCAATAACACTTTATAACCTAAGTGCCATTAGGACAGACCTGCATGGGCCACCAAAAAAATATGTCATGGCCCGCTTTCGAATAATCAGACACGAGTCGAATATGCCCAGCCTTTGTCGATGGACACGATGAAGTAAGCTGTACAATACTAAGGAAAACTCCAAGTCACAATATAATATAAACATCTGCATCGTCTATAAACGTCCCAAAATTTACCATAATCCACCAAGTCATTTGTACAATTTCATCCAGACACAAATCTGGTAAAAGAAAAAAATATACAATTATGAATCCAAATACAATATCCAGAAAAGAAATCTAACAATCTAAGCATTACACTAGATCCTGCAACTCCAATGATATCACCATGCTCCATATGGCCTCAAGCACCTGCAACGTATCCAGTTAGGAAAGAGTAAAGCACAACCCCGACAAGAAATAGCCTACAATATAATCTGAAATACATGATACAATATGGACTACAATGTGAAACATGAGTACAGAAACTGCATATAAAACTGAAGTACAGGAATGATACAATAAACACGACAAACAATATGAATAAAACAATGAACACGACAATATGAATAAGACAATGAGCACGACAATCAATGCAAGTGTAAAATTTAAAATATTAAACTAATGTATGACCGGCTGGGGACCACAATTCACAATTCACAATATTACAATATCACAATACTACAAGGTTCGGCTTAATCGTACGTGAGATGTACGATTAGGCTATTCACAATAAATAGGTTGGGTGTGGTCACACACTAGTCAATATTTCTTCCAATTCTGCAAGAAAGAATGAGCCACAATACAATGAACAAGTCACAATACAATCGTGTGAACCTTGTGTCCGATATGAGAACAAGAAAGTATGACATGAAACAAAGTAAAGAGTTCAAGTCGGTGTACTTGCCTTGCCTTGGAAGCACGAGAGTAATGAAGCATAAATCTGAATGATCACCTGGTATTTTGTACAAGTTTTGTTAGGGTTTAAACAATATCAATTGACTAATAGTGCTATCAAGTTAACTATTCATCACTAACTATATACATGTATCTAACCAAATAACTATCATTAATATATATTAAATAAGAAAAGTGTTTAAACAAAATAATGTGTATATATATATATATATATATATATATATATATATATATATATATATATATATATATATATATATATATATATATATATATATATACTCTAGTTTAACCAAATAATATTAGTTAAATAAAATCATTTTTAGAAATATTTTGCTAAGGTAATAATAATTATCAACAAGTATGAATTTGTTTTAGTGAAATTTTATAGCAACAAAATAACTATATATTTTAGGATTTTTCTGCCAATGATTTATTAATATTAATAACCTTAGAGAAAACATTTGTTAGAAATATATTCTTTAAGAGTTAATAATCTTTTACAACTAATACTACATATTTATTAGCAAATAATCATAATATATCTAGAAAATATTCTACTAGTAGTTAACAGTAAATAATTTGAATTAGGAATATTATATTTAGTCAAGCAGTACAAAACAATACTTAGTAACATTTGATAAAACTAAGCTATCTATCATATTAATTGCTAATAACCGTAACCAGTCCAACACTTAGCCCAACCTAATTATTTCTCCCCCTTATTTCTAACTGACAGCTCAATGTTAAACCAGTCTGGCCTTACTGACTCAGTCCATACCAATTTGTATTAACACTTCCTCCAAAGAAGATTCCTACACTACTAGCCAAGCCCGACTAAAACTTACCAGAAACCCACATTCCTATAGCCGGCCCACACTGTCAATACTTAGTTGTTTGGTTTTTTTGCATATAAGTTAGCCTACATTATTGGTGGAAAGAGCAATGCTACAGTTACAAGCAAACTTTTACAACCTTCTTACAACCACTCACCCATTTCCTGACATGTGGGCCAGGTGGTGGCCTGGTCCACATGTCAGCAAATGGGTGTAAGTTGTAAAAAGGTTGTAAAAGTTTGATTGTAAACCAAACATTTTCCAATCAAAATTTGCTTGTAACTGTAGCATTGCTCATAAAGGGAAGAAGCAAATGTAACTACAGAGCTCTCTCTCTCCACATACTTATTCGTTCCCCTTCTCCCTCTCTCTTCCGTACATCAAATGTCCAAACCCTAATATTCTCCTCTTCTTCTCTCTATACTTTGATTTTTCCTAACGAAACCATAATTTACTGCCATCTTCTTCATTCTCCTGGTTATAAACCCTAGATAGAAGCCTAACTCTCACTCCAGAACTTCAGACGAGGAAAACGAAGAAGGAGAACGAAAAGGAAACGATGAAGAGGGATGGTCTTGCCTCGATCGGCTCGATGTTGCGGCTCGGCTCCCGCTTGGTGAGGCGGTTTCCTACAAAGGCTTGGAAGGCGTGGCTCTTCAAGGCGGCGCCGTAGTAGATGTGATGACGGCATGAATCCGGACCACCTAGGTCGGTGGCGGAGTCCACGGAGGGTTCCGGTGGCGCTGGATCAGGGCTCTGACAGTGGCAATGTCCTGAACGCGATGGCCACTGTGTGGCTTGAACCACGAGACGGTCGCTCGTAGCTCGAGGGGTCGTATCGTCTTCCGAAGAGACGGTATGGGGATCGAGGAGTCATCCGCGGAGGTTGAGGCAGCGCAGTAGTCGAGAGGAGCCCGACAGTCGAGGCATCGCCTTCGAAGTGACGGCTCGACGATCTGGACGAAAATATCCATGTCCGACCTGACATGGCAAGGATGTGCTATAGCATTCAACGTCGATGATCGAACTATGGAACGATACTCCGTTGGCTGATGGGGGTGCCGGCTTGTCTACACCGGTCGACGAGTCGATCCCCTAGTGCTGTGGTGTTCGACCATGACAGTGGCGGTTGTGGCTGGCCGAATCTGAACTCCGGTGATAAGGATCTGAGGTCCTCGGCGGAGCTCGCGACGACGCTCGGCCGGGGGTGCCAAGAACAGAGGACAGTTTGTGTGGAAATGTGTGTCAGTGATGTCAGAACTGTACAATGGGAACTGTGCTGACAATTATTTATCTATTATACAAAACACAAAGGTTTTTGAATCCTAGGGCTGACTGTGCCAAGATAAAGAGTGATTGGGATTTAATCTTGGTGAATAAATGGATGTGGGATTTTATGGAGAATCTAAATAGTGGGGTTTGCACTCATAATGGTTGTGGATGAGCATTATTGAGAGTATAATTTTATGGGAAATCCAAAGAGTGGGGTTTGCACTCATAATGGTTGTGGATGATCATTATTGAGAGTGGGGTTTTATGGAGAATCCAAAGAAAATTTATATCCAGCAGTGGTTGGGATTTAATATTTTGATGGGGCCTCATAATTATTATTGGGGGTCCAAGATTTTGAGGGGGAATACCTTAAATGAACCATGCCCTATGGGCATGGGTTATGACTAGTAATATAATATATAGGTGTTCTCCAAGAAAGGACAGTAGCAGTCACATTAATTAGCAATAGATCTGGGTGCATAAAATAGGCTTAGTAACTGATTGTAACTAATTAGTAACCCAATCATAACAAACTAACTAATTACAAGAATTAGTTAGTAATTTTCCTAACTTCCAACTATAATTAGTTTAATTATCCGTCAGTTACAATATTAAGCTAACTACCACTGATAACATCAATTAGTTAATCACAAATAACTAACCTTCTTCATGGCTAAGTCTATAATAAAGCTGCCATTCAATAAAAGTAATATAATCTTTAATCAATGAGTAATGCTGTATGTACCTTCAATTTGTCCCTCCAATTGGTCCCTCCGTACGTGGTAGCCTATGTGGCAGTCTATGTAGCATGAAGGTTAAATGAGTTCCTCTCATTTCCTTTTTTACTATCATCCAAGATTGGAATCCACACATTTCCTTTTTATTGTCATCCAAAATTGGAACTCATTTACAATAAAAAGGAAATGTGAGCCAATCTTGGATGATAATAGAAAAGAAAATGAGAGGAACTCATTTAACCTTCATGCCACATAGACTGCCACATAGGCTGCCACGTCAGGAGGGACAAATTGGAGGTACATATAGCATTACTCTTAATCAATTATGAGAAAGGTTGGATTTAACTAAAAATTAGGACATTCAAAATACAAAACCAATTAATCAGTAAAATGTGAACTAGTGACATAATCCACTATATTCAAAAAGTTAGGAACTAATGTAGAACTAATCAATTAAAGTAGCTAATAAAATAATGTTCTTTACTAAACAATTTTTGAAATTAAGAAAGTCTCTAAAATTTACCAAAATTGATTATAGGGAGTTACACCATCGAAGGTCCCACAACTTGTATTCTAAATAGACACTTCCAATATTGGTCACACCATCGCTGAAAGACACGCAATACCAGTAATTCCTTCCAGGTCGATACGATCCCAGTGCCTCGACGATCGTTCAAGGAACCAGTACCTTATGCATAAGTTATCCAATGACCATGCAAGACTTGACTCGACTTACAATTCTCAGTATCGATTCTCAATCTTTACTTCTCATACTTTTATGCAGCTCCTTCCAACCAGGGATTGCCTCGATGACCCATGGTCGCGAGCATTTTCTATGTTACTACATCATTTTGACTCAAATTTCGGAACGACTATTTGATAGACCTCCTACTTAACATTTAAACCAACTGTGTTGACCCTGACAAAGTTAAAGCTATCCTAGAAATGGAGTCCCCAAAGAATATTAAAGAACTTCGTGCTTTACAAGGCAGGCTGGCCTACATTCGAAGGTTCATTTCAAATTTGGCTCGACGATGTCGACCTTTCACTCAGTTAATGAAGAAATGAGTCTCTTTTGTCTGGGATGAAAATGTCAACAAACATTTGAATATATTAAATGATATCTCACCAATCTTCCAATATTGGTAGCTCCAATTGTGGGTAAAACATTCTTGCTGTATGTTTGTGCGAAAGTACATTCTCTTGGTGCACTGCTAGCTCAAAAGAATAATGAAGGGTATGAACAAGCTATATATTATTTGTGACATATGATGATAGGCATAGAACATAGATATAATCCTGTTGAGAAGGAGTATCTTGCCCAAAATTTTGTAATCAAAAATAGGCGTCACTATGTAATAGGATAAACTATCCATGTTATATCTAGGGTTAACCCTCTTAGGGTTCTTATGACCAAACCAAGTGCGCTGAATTCTCATCTTGCTACTTGGGCAATGTTGTTATCTCTCTATGATATGGTCTACGTACCACAAAAGACAGTTAAAGGACAAGCTCTAGCTGATTTTCTAGCTGCACACCCGATAGTAGAAACTTCTAAACTCTTTGATTAAATTTTGGATGAAGTATTGGAGTCTAATACAATGACGAAAGAGTCTGTTTAGAGGATGTTCTTCAATGGAGCTTCAAGAACGGGTCCCAAAAGAAACATCATAGCAGGAGTAGGGATAATATTGATATCCCCCGATAATTTGGTCATTGTCACATCCATTTTTCTGGTTAAGGGGTATTTTAGAAATTGTAAAATTTTCTTTGATTATTTTAATATATTATATTATTGGTGTTGTGAATTTTGTCCTGTGACAGTATAGCCTTGGTGCAACCTAGCCTAGTGTCTCACCATGACTTAGTGACTTAGTAGCATGATTAGTTAGGGTTAGTAATCATATTCTAGTTAGTTTCAGGTCAGGAGCTAATTAGCAAGCTTTTGGTTAGGGGCTAGTTAGGCTTATGGAATTAATGATTCATTTTTAATCATAGAAAGAAGCCTAAGCCCAACTATCATGAAACCCTAGCCCACCCATGTTGTGGCCGGCCAGGTTAGGTCTAGGGAGCCCATTTAATATCTCATATTGAGAATTCCTTCTCTTTTCCATTTCCTTTTTCGCCTAGCAAAAACCTAGGTAAGTATTCTTCCTATTTCTTCATTTCTTCTCCTTTTAAAGCCTAGTCTCTTGCATTGGGTTATGATATGTGCATATGGATTGTTCATGGTGAGAAAAACCAGATTTGAAGAGCATCGGAGTTTCAGAGTCGCAAGGAGGATCTTCACTTTGGAGCTTTCTATAGGAAATTCATATTAATAGGTAATCTCTCCAAAAACCTTTAATTTCATGAATTTTTATCGTAGATGCATCAATCTAGGTCACTACCAAAATACATGGATTTACCGACGGCCTTATCCGTCGGTAGTCCGTCGCCAAAAATAAATACCGACGGATTACCGACGGATATTTTGGTAAAACAGCCGTCGGGAATAACCTCGTCGCTAAAACATATCCGTCGCTACTCCGTCGCTCAGCGACGACTTAGCGACGGAATACCGTCGGCGCATTTAAATATATATAGCGACGGATTACCGACTAGCTTTCGTCAAAATATGTATCAGGATATAGGGTTAGCGACGGAAAACTCCGTCGCTAACGAGTCGGCAAAACCGTATCAGTGATTTTCGATACCCAATATCCGTCGCTAATCCGTCGTAAATTTGTCGGCAAAAGCGTATCAGAGATTTTCTGATACCTAATTACCGACGGACATTCCGTCGCTAAACCGTCGCTCAATGTAAAATTCTCCAGGTAGCGACGGATATTACGTCGCCAATCCGTCGATACATTAAATTACAGTTAGCGACGGATAGTCCGTCGGGACTTTGTCGCCAGTCCGCCGTAAGTAGTTAGTCGCCAATCCGTCGCTAATGCTAAAATTTATGGACATCAAACAGCATCAGTTCGACGGATCGTCCGTCGCCAATCCGTCGCTTTATTGAAATGCTCCAGGTAGCGACGGATTTACGTCGCCACTCCGTCGCTAACCTCAGTTTCTCCAGTTAGCGACGGATAATCCGACGCTGAGTGGTCGCCAGTCCGCGTAAGTTAGTCGCCAATCCGTCGCGAAAGCTAAAATTTCTGGACATTAAACAGCATCAGGTCGACGGATCGTCCGTCGCAATCCGTCACTTTATTGAAATGCTCCAGGTAGCGACGGATAGTCCGTCGTCACTCCGTTGCTAACCTCAGTTCTCCAGTTAGCGACGGACTATCCGTCGCTGAGTGGTTGCCAGTCCGCCGTAAGTTAGTCGCCAATCCGTCGCGAAAGCTAAAATTTTGGACATCAAACAGCATCAGGTCGACGGATCGTCGTCGCCAATCCGTCGCTTTATTGAAATGCTCCAGATAGCGACGGATTTACGTCGCCACTCCGTCGCTAACCTCAGTTTCTAGTTAGCGAGGACTATCTGTCGCTGAGTGGCGCTAGTCCGTCGCTAACTGCTAATTTTTGAAAAAAATACTGCAAACAGACTCTTTCCTGTTTATACAACACATCCAACACAATATCAAACATGCAAAAATATCCATATACATCCATATATCCATATCCAACACGAATATCCAACGTATCCATATCCAACACCATATATCCATATGCAAAATATCCATATCCGATACCAATATCCAACGTATCCAATAATCCACAAAATATTACCAACACAATATATCCAATATCCAACATTAAATATCCAAAATAAAAAAAATATCCGAACATACAATGTATCCAAATGTCTACAAAAACTAACAACATAAACAAATCAAACCCCGTCCGTCGGATCGTCGTGCTCGTGCCGTCGCATCCGCTTGCGTATGTACTCCTCCACCGTGTGTGCCGACACTTGGGACAAGACATGGTCTGGAAGAGCGCGTAGCTGCTCTGGCGACATCATGTGAAGGAGCGTCAAGATGGTGTTATCCGATACGATGCGGGCGTCCGCAGAGCGGTTAAACGAAAGCCGTCCGGAGGAAGAAGGACCAGGTCGAAACCGAAGCACCGGCAGCAGCAGTAGACGGACCGGGAGCAGACGGACCGGGAGCAGACGGATAGCGCCCCAACACTATCGCCCGCAAATCTGATACCGCGGAGGTCAGAGTCGCAAGCTGCGCCCTCACATCGTCAAGGGGGCGCTGGGGGAGGCGGAGGCGGTGGATATCTCGGGGACGGCTGCAACGAGGGCGCCATGGAACCTAAGCCGTAGACGCGCCCTTTCCTAACGCCGCCGACGGATTCTACGAACACGTCGTCGTAGCGAGCGGCCATAGAAGAGTGCGTCTGGGTGGGCGTCGTTTCGCCGACATTCTCGGAAGGGGGCTCGATCTCAAGCCGACTAAGTGCCTCACGATACGCAGCCTATCCAAATGTGTTTATACTATAAGTTTTCCTAAGTTATAATCTAAATCCTATGTTTCCCTAAGTTATAGTCTGAATCCTAAGTTTATCTAATTAACTTAACAATAATTATATTTCTAACATAAATCTCATAAACGTAAGTACTTACATCAGTCTCCTCGGCCCTCGCGTCGACGAAGCTCCCGTCCTTCCGCCTCTTGTGCGTATGCACGAATACATCGTGAGCGGTGACCGTCTCCGCCTCTTTCCCCTGCTTCACCGCCCGTTGGGCCTGCATACGTAGAATTTAATTAACTTCGTATATTAACAGTACAAAATTAAATAATAGAATGAATTTGAATTTGCGCTATCTCACCAAATCTGCACGCGTCAATGCGTGGGGCCTTGATCCCCCGTATGCAGACCCGCGACCTGTCGATTAGCCTTAGCTTTCTCCGATTTCAGTTGAACTGCGGAGTATCCATCTTCTCCAACATCTGCTCATAGTACTCCGCCCGGATCCAGTCCTTCCTCGTATGCGCCGTACGAAGGTCGTACACCGTATCCCGTATCTTCTTCCCAGCGACGGCTTTGTAGGTCCTGAGGATCGCCTCCTCGCGATGGGGGGGCCACCAGAACGTCCTCTGACATACAAATTCAAATATCACGTAATAAAAAATTTAATAATTTAAAGAATAATTAATAATTCATCGACGGATTTACACCCTCATCTCGTCGAGCCAGACGTACTTCATGTCCTGAGGCACCTCAGAAAAATTGAGGTAGGGGCCATGGTAGTTATCCCGGATAATGCGCCCTAGAATCCGGGCAGCATCCCACGGGAAAAACCTATAAAGAAGCAACGACTGGATTATTAACTTGAATAAATGAAACAAATTTAATAAATTAACTTAAATTTACTTACGATTCACCAGCGGGCCATAGCTCTCGTCGGAACTCGCCCACCAGCCTCTCGGTGGCGTCGGGGATCCACGGGTCCGCGCACGTACTCCCCGGTAACAGGATGAAACTGAATCCCGGGGTACTCCGAGGCCCACCCTGCAGTAACTGCTGGGCCCCCTGCTGCATCTGCTGCTGCATCCGCTGGTACATCCGGTGGCGGAACGGATCCGCTAGCGGATGGAGTCACAGGCCTCGACGACGATGTCGGTAGCACCGAGGAAGAATGACGGCGGGAAGAGCCTGTGTCCGGGCTCTCCAAGTCGGGATCGGAGGTCACATCCGGAGAATGCGGCTGGCGACCACGACCGCTACCACCACCCCACGCCCACAGCCCACGACCACCACCACCACCACCCCGCCGCCGCCGCCGCCACCGCTACGACCACGGCCAGCACCACCAGTACGGGTGCTCGCAACCATGCCCTGTAAATAGAACACATAAACAAAATACCGACAACATAGATTTATAAATGAATATAAAACTAAACATATCCATACCAGCAGCAGGCGCTGAGTGCCGCCCAGACGAGTAGGCCTAGGAGTGCCATCTGCAAAAAAAACTCATACAATAATACGCAAATATCCCAAACTGAAATAAATATTACAATCAGAAGTGAAGTACGAATAAAAGCTAGATACACAAAATCTGATAAAATCACGCACCAATACAACAAAGTACAATTCTTGTAACTTTTGATGAAAGGGCATCTTGTGTTCCACTAGACTTGTAATTGTAAATCCAAATGTAATAGGGTAATTTAGGATTCGAGACTAGATATTGGGTGCTTCAAGATACAACTGAAATATAGCGATATTTAATCATCGTCATCGTCCTCTTCCTCGGCCTCGGCCTCATCATCATCATCATCCTCATCGTCGAATTCATCTGTATCTTCATCCTCATCCTCATAAAGTTCTTCTTCTTCTTTCTTCTTCTTCTTCTCTTCTTCAGTCTCAATACTTGGGACAAGACGCCTCTTTCTCCCCTGGTTGACATCTAAGTCTTGTATATCAACCTCTTCCTCCCCTCTATTTTCATCAGCAAGAGGTATATCAACCTCTAATTCAACATCCATGTCACAAGACTGTTGTCCCAAGTATTGGGGCTTTTCGATCTGGTCCTCTTGTATGCTGGGTCTCCAACGTTGAATGTATTTCTAGATTTAATCTTGCATACTGCCCACCAGTCAAAGCGATCTCTACGACGCCTTGGGTAGCTTGTATAGTAGACTTGAACAGCCTGACTTGCTATCGCAAACGTGTCGGACCCTCTATACCTCCTGCGATGATTTATATCGACGAATCCAAATTATTTATCGATTCTCCAACCGATATTTGGTGTCGTATCGAACCACTCACATTTGAACATAACAATATGCATATCAAATGGGGCACTATATTGTAATTCTACAATATCCCGAAGCACTCCATAATAGTCAAAGTCCGGCTCGTCGTCATAGATTGTGCCTCTTATGCAAACACCAGAATCCTTCGTACTGAAGCCGTCATTGAGAAATTTGGCATTTATAGGATGTTGAGTTGTCTTAAACTTGAAGCCATTAACGACATAGCCGGGCCAAGTCTTTGCATGCTTCTTCGGTCCCAATGACAAATAACGAATGCTCTCATTTGTGAGTGTACTTGGTTCAGCTAATAAAACCTGTAAACTTTAAATGTTTTAGTTGCATATATATATTTAAATGGTAGCCGCATAACATATTATCTCAGTTACTTACGTAATCTCGAAACCATGACGGAAAGGTAAAATCAAGAACATATAAGGAGTCTTCATACACATCCATGGTGGCAGATTGTAAGGGGTAAGAATGACCGGCCAGCATGAGTATTGAGATCCCGACTGTCCGAAAGGGGCGAAGCCATCAGAACATAGCGCCAGGCGTACATTTCTAGGCTCTGCAGCAAAATCTAGATGACACAAATCAAAATATTTCCACGCCTCCCCATCCGAAGGATGTGATAATTCTCCTTCGTCCTTTATGCGATCTTCACTGTGCCACGTCATGTGTTCTGCTGTATTCAGAGACATATAATCCTCTGTAAGCGCTTCGTGATCGACAAGTAATGCATATACTTGTAAGGACGTCGTTTTCTAGTTGACTTTTCTTTTCCCTGTACTGTCTTGTAACGATCCGCATTACAGAACCAACAACTTTCTAATACGCAATTCTCTTTGTAATACAACATGCATCCGTTGCGACAGCAATCTATCTTCTCGTACCCCAGTCCCAGTTGTCGGACCATCATCTTTGACTTGTAGAAGTTTCTTGGGAGCTCTTTTGATTCCTTCGGTAACACCTCATTAGTTAATTGTGTGATCCGATCATAGCAAGCTTGTGGCAAGTTAAAATCAGACTTTATGTTCAACAACCGCATCGTCACTGACAGTACGGAATGAGTCTCACAACCAGGATAGAGAGGAGTATCTGCGTCCTTAAACATATCATAGAACTCCTTTGCCTCGGGATTAGGATCCTCCGGATCAAAATTAGGCCCTGCCGCAGCATACACCATATCTCGTACAAGGTTCTGCATGTCTCCATAATCCACAGAGCATCCGTCGTCTTCGAGGACATCCGTTGCAGCATTATCATCAAAAGCATAAGTACCAGCTTCTGCAGCCTGTCTTTCTGAATATAATTCACCTTGCGATGACCACAGGCCGTAATCACGTACGAAACCCTTACGGGTCAAATGATCTCTCACAGTCATCACTTCTTCGAAACGTCTATTGTGACAATTAACACATGGACACTTGATTTTGTTATCGTCCATGTACTGAGTTTTGCTCATGGCATACTTAAGAAATACTTCCACACCTGCCTGAAAATCGTCACTCACACCAATTCTGCTCTCGTGTTGTCGTTTGTACATCCATGTACGATCAACAAAGTAACGATTCATGCTCGATTTGATGTGATATCTGTATCGTAAGACAAACTAAACATAAGAATTAGCCCGATACCGATACTCATATCGTAAGAAAAACTAAACTTGTGGATAACACGCTAGGCCTACGACGAGGCTACTTAGTATCACAATCTAACATAATTAGTATATAATCATGTAACTGGTGGATCCGCTAGCTAGTAAGCCGGATGTACTTAATATCAGAGGTATCAGATTAGTATCAGTATATAGGTTAGGTAGACCGTATCAAACGCATATCGGAATAGTAGGCCGAATAGGAGGCCGAGATAGTCGAATGAGAAGAAGGAAAAAGGAGGAGCAGATGGTATACTAGACTAGTTCTGGGTCAAATTAGGAGTCCAAGTCAACTCTGTCAAAACTAACCTTAATTAGGCTAAACTTCTACCTTAGCCAATCAAATATATACTAGACTTCACGACGTGTGTCTGTGTATATATATATATATTATTAATAAATTACTTAAAATTATGCCTATATATATATTATATATATTATAATATATATATATATATATATATCAAGGTTCAAAGTATCAGTATCGGAATCGGTATCGGACTATTCCTATGAGTATTGGTATCGGCGATATCGGTAGTATCGGCGGTTTCGGATCGGAGTATCGGATTTTTTGGTATCGGGTAACAAATAATTATTAATAAATTATTTACATTTAAAACATATATTTTATACATTTAGGCATAATTTTAAGTATTTTCAGTGTTATTTCTTAGTAGTTTTGAAATTAAATGAAATAGTAGTCACCCTTACCGATTGGTTTACAAACAATAGATGTGATTTTCTTCAATTGATGTGATTTTCTTCTTTACATGCTTCTACAACCTTGTTATGCTTTAAACCCTTGTTGATTTATCTTTTTTGTTTAATTTTCTTTGTCGAATTGACCGAAACAAAGACCCCCAATGTCGGTATCGGTCAATACTTGGTATCGGTCGGTATCTGATCGGAACATGCCAAACCGTATCGGTATCGGCCGTATCGGATCGGTATCGGCCGATACTTTAAACCATGATATATATGTCTGAGTGTGTGTGTATCCGTGTGTCTGTGTCCGTGTGTGTCCGTGTGTGTGTGTGTGTGTGTCCGTGTGTGTTGTGTCTGTGTGTGTGTGTCCGTGTGTGTGTGTCTGTGTGTGTGTCCGTTGTGTGTGTGTGTCCGTGTGTGTGTGTGTCTATGGGAGAGGAGGAGGAGGACTCCTGCACGGGACTCCAGAGTCCCTCCTACGCCCCCCTGCCCCGACCCCCCCAACCCCTGTCCGACCCCCCCAACCCCTGCCCGACCCCTCTCCCACCCCCTGCCCCCCTGCCCCGACCCCCCCCCCCCAACCCCTGCCCGACCCCCCCCAACCCCTGCCCGACCCCCTCTCCCACCCCCCTGCCCCGACCCCCCCCCAACCCCTGCCCGACCCTCCCCCAACCCCTGCCCGACCCCCTCTCCCACCCCCCTGCCCAGACCACCCCCACCCCTGCCCGACCCCCCTCCCCGACCCCCCCTGTCCCCTCTCCCACCCCACCCTTGCCCCGACCACCCCACCCCTACCCGAACCCCCCTGCCCAGACCACCCCCCCACCCCTGCCCGACCCCTCCCCGACCCCCCTGCCCCCGACCACCCAAAACCTACCAAAATAATTAGTATTGAAACCTAAGATACCTAAGATAATTAGTATTAGGATGTATCTTGATAATTAGTATTAGGATGTATTTTGAGTGTATTAATAGTTGGTAGGATTTTGGTATTAGGATGTATCTTGATAATTAGTATTAAAACCTAAGATACCCCCAAAACCTACCAAAATAAACTCTAGGACTAGTATTGACCTAAAAGTGGACTTATAGACTAGTTGACTAACCTTGACCTAGTTTGACTAGTTTGGTTGACCAAAGTTGACCCAAGGTTGACTTTGACTTAGATTGACCCAAATCATGTAGAATTTGCATTGAAGACTTTCCTTATGATATTTTAGACTGTATTATGACATGTGGTTTTTTAAATAGGATCGTATTACTCCAGTCCAGTCACTTTTCATCATCAGCAGTTCGGATTGCCAGGCGAGTACATTCTCTGATCTTTTCATACTTCTTTGGATATGTACTCTTGTTATAGACTAGTATACTTGATGCTGACACGACGTTCACACGGATCAGTACCCTGGATCGTTACATGCGATGTTATCCCCTCGGATACATCGAGTATGTCATGTTTCATATACTTTATCATGGTCATCATGTACTCCATGTATTCACTTTTATCCATGTGCACTCATATGTTATCATGTACACTCATGACCATATGAGCTCCATGTATGAAGTAGTTGTTATCTATGTGCAATAACATAACATGCTTCGATCCTTGTGTATTGGTTGGGGGCAGGGAGAGTGTAGTTGGTTATGTGATCATTATCCCCAGTAGTTATCCATGTGCATTCCATAGCTGTATCCATGTGCAATCCAAGCTGTTTACATAACCAATTCATGCTCTGTTTCAAGTAGAAGGTTATTTCTTTATTTATCATATTATATCTCAGTTATCTTCTCTCCTGTTGATTTCTCTTTACAGCGATTCATGTATAGTTTTCTATAGCTTGCTTTATATGTCCATTCCTGATATGAACTGTTGTGAGAGATATGTGCTCGTTCCGTCCTGACTGGGCATGTTAAAAATTTTACAAGTGATGATGAGGAGTATTGTCCTACTTATTATGGCGTTGGCTTAGATGACACTGGCGACGTGGACCCACAGGAGGATCCCACAGTCGCTGAGGACTTGCCCATAGTCTAGCTGAGACTTAGCACTTTATTTTGTATTTTCTGTTTGAGACTTTTATGAGTTGTACTGAGATATTTTTGGTGGTTTACACCTATACTTTTATTGTGACTTTCTTGAGATTATTCTTCTATTCCATCTTAGTATTGTGATTGAGTTACGTATTATTTTACTCTTTTTCATAGCTTGGTTAGATTGTGTTAGATATGGTGACTCAGGACAGCGTTCTACCGCCGACACTGCAGCGTAGGCTGGGCGTTCGTTACTTTTCGTGCCCTCACACTGGGTGCGGGTCGTGATACGTTTTAGTGGTGGCCCACACAGGTCCCCAATCACAATTAGTGTGATTCGTAGTGGTACTCGAACTAGATCATATACACCTGCAGTAGGATATAGGAATAAGTTAAAGTACTCAATCACATTAGGAAAAACTCTTATCAATTCTTGCTGTTAATTGTCTCCTTTGGAAACAACTGTCCTCCTTTGATGATTTTGCTTTTTCAGTATTTGATTTCTTGTTTGATCTGTCTTCATGCTGGTGGAGACACGATCGCAGCGCTCTGGCTCCAGGAATACCACTGAGAGGTCGGCTACTTCTCGTCCGACCCAGCCGTCCAGGGACCATAATGCCTCTTTTTCCAGCTCAGGTGGACCCATCTACTCTTGGGGGTGCTCCTCCACCAGTTCAGAGGACCACCCTAGGAGTACAGGGGATGCTACCACTACCACCCCAAGGGACTATTGATGCGGAACAGTGTTTCGCTCTCATACAGCAGATGATGGAGACAGCCGACGTTAGTCAGATGACATGAGGTAGGGTATTGATAATGCCCACCTGTTAGCGATGGTGGCAGTGGAGAGGGCAACTGCCCCACCCCAAGGAGGGCAGATTCAGCCATACCAGCCGAGGACTCCAGGTATTCAGGAGTTCCAGAAGATGAGGCTGCGGGACTTCAAGGGTACAGAGGGTATCCTTTACGCGGACGACTGGATAGAGCATACAGAGGAGATTTTCCGACTCGCAGAGATACCGGCTAGACTCCAGGTAGAAGCAGCAGGCAGTATGATGCAGGACCTTACCCGCACTTAGTACCAGACCGACCCCAGAGTTGGTACTAGGGGGCAACCTTGGAAGGAATTTAAGAGGCTTTTCAAGAAGAAGTTCTTCCCGATACTGCACTTGGCGCTTTGGAGACGCAGTTCGAGAACCTGGTTCAGGGGAACCAGACTGTAGAGGAGTACGCCGAGAGTTCTGCCGCCTGGGCAGATTTGTGGAGGGCCTTAGTAAGACAGCGAAGGCGAGAAGATTCAGGAAGGGTTTGGTTAAGGAAGTCAAGTCCTTAACCAAGAGCAACAGGAATGCTACATTGAGAAGATTTTGATAGGAGCCATGGCAACAGAAGATGATTTGGAGTTGAAGCAGAAGAGAGGTCGTGATTTCCATACAGCCAGTGGCAGTGGAGGGCCAGCCAAGAAGCCCTATTTTCAGTAGCAGCATCAGCAGAAGTCTTTCCAGCAGTAGAGGCCATTCCAGCAGGCACAGTAGAGACAGGGTCAGCAGGCACCGAGACAGCAGCAGGCTGCCATTTGTGACTTCTGTAAGAAGCCAGGGCACAAGTAGAGTGAGTGCAGGAAGAGGCTCGGCAAGTGCCTGCTCTGTGGTTTATCAGAGCATCAGTTGAGGGACTGTCCTGAGGCTTTCGGGCGTAAAGAACAGGGAGCAGGAACCAAGGCACGAGTGGAGCAGCAGATGGGACCCTTACCGACTCAGCAGCAGAAGTTTGTTCAGCATCAGCAGCATGCCAGAGGAGGCCAGCAGGGGCGAGCTTTCGCCATGGCATCAGAGGATACCGAGGCAGTAGGCGATCTGATAGCAGGTTCTGTTTTTATTGACTCTTTTCTCGCATTCGCATTATTTGATTCAGGTGCTTCCCATAGCTTCGTATTTGTATCTTTTGCCATTAGATACCATCTTTCTTCTGAATCATTGCCTAGGACTTGCAAGATCACGACTGGGGGTGGTATTATCCTCGTCAGTGATATTTGCAAGAATCGGAGAGTAGTTTTGGGAGGCCGAGAACTGGATGTGAGTTTGCTCGTGATGCCACTACCGAACTACAATATCGTACTCGGTTTGGATTGGTTGGGCAGGCACCATGCCAGTATAGATTACCGCGGGGGTAGAGTTCTTTTCAGCATACCAGGAGAGCCAGAGTTCGAGTTCACCAGGCGGGAGTCAGAGCAGAGCAGCGAAGTTTTCTGCGGAGCTTCAGTAGAGGAGCAGATTGTGCCACATCCACTGATAGCTGAGTTTATAGATGTGTTTTCGGAGGAGTTGCCAGGGTTACCTCCGGATAGGGATGTGGAGTTCTCTATATACTTGATACCCGACGCAGAGCCGATATCTCAGCATATCTATAGAGTGAACAATAGTGAGCTTGTGGAGCTGAAGAAGTAAGTGGATGAGTTGAAGGACAAAGGCTTCATCCGATCGAGTTTTTCACCATGGGGTGCGCCAGTACTTTTTGTACCGAAGAAGGATGGGTCGGTACGGATGTGTATCGACTACAGGGCACTCAACAGCCTCACGATCAAGAATAAGTACCCGCTGCCAAGGATCGATGACCTGTTCAACCAGCTGAGCGGAGCGAAGGTATTTTCCAAGATTTATCTGAGGTCAGGATATCATCAAGTGAAGGTGAAGAAGGAGGATATTCCGAAGATAGCTTTCAGGAGTCGATACGGCCAGTTTGAGTTCATGGTGATGCCTTTTGGGTTAACTAACGCCCCGACGGTGTTCATGAACTTGATGAACAAGGTGTTCCACCAGTACTTGGACAAGTTCGTGGTGGTGTTCATCGATGACATTTTAGTGTATTCGAAGACCCAGAGGAGCATGAGGAGCATTTAAGGGTAGTTTTGGAGACTCTCAGGAATGGGCAGCTATACGGCAAGCTCTCGAAGTGTGAGTTCTTCTTGGATCGAGTTAATTTCTTAGGTCATATGGTGACCGAAGATGGGATCTCAGTCGACCCGAAGAAGATCAAGGCAGTTGAGGCATGGACAGCACCGAGTTCAATCGCAGAGATCAGGAGCTTTCTGGGATTGGCGGGGTACTACAGGAGGTTTGTTCAGGATTTCTCCCGGATTGCAGAGCCATTAACTAGGCTGACCCGAAGGACGCAGAGTTTGTCTGGTCAGAGGAGTGTCAGGTTGCTTTTGATGAGCTGAAGAAGCGACTAACACAGCCCCGATTTTGACGTTGCCATCAGGATCAGGCGGGTTCACTATCTATAGTGACGCCTCGGGGAAGGGTTTGGGTTGTGTCTTGTAGCAGCATGGGAAGGTGATTGCCTATGCATCCAGGCAGTTACGTCCGCATGAGAAGAACTACCCAACCCATGACTTGGAGTTGGCGGCAGTTATCTTTGCTCTAAAGCTGTGGAAGCACTACCTATACGGAGAGCGTGTGGAGATCTTCACAGACCACAAGAGCTTGAAGTATGTGTTTACACAAAAAGAGCTCAACATGAGGCAGCGCAGATCGTTGGAGTTGATGAAGGACTTCGATATTTCATTACAGTACCATCCAGAAAAGGCCAATGTGGTTGCCGATGCTTTTGAGTAGGTATCCAGTAGCTATATGCTTGACAATGGATCATCATCTATTAGCAAATTTAGAGAGTTTGGGGATCGAGGTGATCATGCCAGGAGTTCAGATACAGATGTGGGGCCTGCAGATTCAGTCAGACTTGATGGAGAGGATCAAGTCAGCTCAGTTCGACGATGTTACCCAACGGTGTATCCGAGAGCATGTTCGAGCAGGATTGGCAGATGTGGAGTTCATTATTTCGGAGGACGGCACATTGAGGCACGGTTCCAGACTGTGTGTGCCTAGCGGAGAGCTTCGGGAGCAGGTTATGCAGGAGGCCCATCGCTCTCAGTACACTATGCATCCAGGTGCCAACAAGATGTATAGAGACTTGAAGGAGCATGTATGGTGGTATGGGATGAAGCGGGAGGTAGCACGCTTCGTAGCCAGGTGCCTAGTCTGCCAGCAGGTTAAGGCGGAGAGGCAGAGACCAGGAGGACTATTGCAGCTATTGCCCATTCCGGAGTAGAAGTGGGAGCACATCACCATGGATTTTGTTTCGGGATTGCCGCGTATACCAGGAGAGAAAGACGCGATTTGGGTCATCGTGGACAGGTTGACCAAATTGGCCCACTTTTTGCCATTCAAAGTAGGGACGTCTACTGAGAAGTTAGCAGAGATGTATATGTGGCAGATTGTCAGGATACATGGAGTTTCGGTGAGCATTGTCTCGGATCGGGATAGTCGCTTTACTTTCCATTTTTGGCGGAGTTTGCAGACTAGTTTGGGTACTCAGCTCAAATTCAGTACTGCCTACCACCCTCAGACGGACGGACAGTCGGAGAGGACTATTCAGACTCTCGAGACATGCTGCGGACTTGTGTCCTAGATTTTGGAGGTTCTTGGGAGTACCATTTGTATTTGGTGGAGTTTGCATACAATAACAGCTTCCAAACCAGTATTGGGATGTCACCATTCGAGGCCTTGTAAGGACGTAGATGTCGTACTCCCTTGTCTTGGGATGACGTTGGAGAGCGAGCTTTATTGGGACCGGAGATGGTTGTTGACCCCGCAGAAAGTGAAGCTCATCAGGGATCGACTTAACGTGGTGCAGGACAGACAGCGGCATTGGACCGATAGCCACCGAAGACCCTTGCAGTTTGAGGTATAGCTTAGACTTAGGATTAGAATTTTGTTGTTTGTGTCTTGTTGATTGTGTGATTGTTTTGTTAATTGAGACCATGCTTGTACTAGGTTGGAGATATGGTATTCTTGAGGATTTCACCGATTCGAGGTACTATTCGTTTCGGTGGAGGAGGGAAGCTTAGCCCACGCTATGTCGGACCTTTCGTTATCAGCGGAAGGGTCGGCGACGTGTCATACAGACTGGACTTACCGCCTTCCTTAGTGGGAGTCCACAATGTATTCTACGTATCGCAGTTGAGACGGTATGTGGCAGATCCTAGCCATGTACCGGACCATTCCGAGATTGAGGTGGGACCTACTCTCCGTTATCCAGAGTAGCCTGTGGAGATTTTGGATCGACGGAAGAAGGTCATGAGGAATCAGATAATACCATTAGTTCGCGTAGCATGGAGGCATCACTCCCCCGGTGAGTCAACTTGGGAGAGGGAGGATGAGATGCACGAGCAGTACCCTTATCTTTTTCACCAGTGAGGTATAATTTCTATCCTTCCTACTTATGCAGCTTGTCTTTAATTTTGAGGACGAAATTATTTTTAAGGGGTAGACTTGTAACACCCACTTTTTGAAATAAGGGTATTTTGGTCATTTTAGTCATTTTGTGATTTTCTAGATATATATGACTTGTGTTTGTTTTAGCTTTTGGTTTAACCATAGAAAATCCACATTAGAGACTAACCAGACCTATGATGAGTATCTAGCAAATTAGATTTTATTTTAGGCTTTGGTTTAATTTAGAAAGCCATTTGGCTATTTTTAGGCTATTTAATTAATTGATCTTTTTAGCCTTTTATTAAATGAGCCTAAACTTAACTTAAATAGAGGAGTGGGACCCATGAACCAACCCTAACCCTAATAGGACTCATATGGCCGGCCAAAACAGGAAACCCCCATCTCCTATATAAGCATTGCATTGGTATGGACACCCCCTTTACAAAACCCTAGTTTCCAGCTCTCCAAAACCCAAACTTTTTCATCCGACCTCCGTTTCACCTCAAACAAAGTGCATTGTGATCATGGAAAGGAGGAGAATTTGCTGGAGCATTGCTAGCAAGGAGTTGGAGGCATTTGCTCGGTAGAAACTGGTCGTCTCACCGATCGAGAAGTCAGTTTCTTGATTTTTCAACTCGCAATAGGTAAACACCTAAACTCCATAGTTTCTTCTGATTTTTCTTCATAGTAGCATGCATCTAGGTACCCTAGACCCACCCATGAAGTTTGTTTAAGTTTCGTGTCCGTTTGATAGGTGTATCGGACACGTATCGGTTTAGGTTTAAAAGTGTTCGATGGAATTCCTCTTAGAATTCTTCACTATTATTTTTGTAATATAATTTCACAAATTTATAGCCCTAGGTGTAGGGATTCCCAAACCCTAGGTTCTTGGTTGAATCGACACGATTTCGTGTCCAAACAGGACACGCACGCGCAGTACGAGGACCGCGCGCGTGTCCTACTGCTGCTGTGTCCGTTCTCAATGGACACGGCGATTCAACGCGAAAATTTTGGTCAGTAGGGAGGCACCATGACTGACAACATGCTCATAAATTTTTGTGGGATTTTGTGGAGCGTCGAGGGAGAAATCGACACGGCATTGATCACGGCCTGTCGCACGCGCGTGAGAACGCGCGTCCGATACGCACTTCTGCGACTCGGACACGTGGCGAGGGTCCAGTACAGGCACGTGGACGTGTAGCCCTATAGTTAGGCTACGTGTACGAGCAACCACGTGTCCTACCTTGCTTTGTGTCGAGCCCTAGATCGTGTGACATGCGTGCACGAGAACTAGTTTCAGTTTTGGTTCATGAGTGTCCAGGACACTTCGTGTCCTATTTTCTTTGACACGATTGCACCTACACCTCATGTTTAGACCCTTGACACATTACCAACCTTTGGGTTCGAGTATTAGTAGGTTTTTCGACGTTTTAGGTTCATGTTAGGCTTGATTGGGTATCGGGATATTAGTTTCAGTATTTTACTATTTTTAGTTCTTTTCTATTGTCCTGGTTTCTGTCGAACATAATTCCTATACAAACCAAACCTACAGACCTAACTAACCCTCTAGGAGATTACCTGTTAGTTACTGTGAGTAGGCTGTGTTTGAAATTGGATTTTCATTGAGGTATCGGGTCTTCATTTTCCAGTTTTCAGTTTCTTTTTCCAGTTTTAGTTCAGTTTTTGATTGACATTATTTCCATCAGTTGAATGTGAATTCTATTTAAATCAGCCTACAAACCATCTGTAACCCCCTCTATGTGATTACCTAGTAGTTTGCATCATGAATAGGTTGTAATCGAATTTGGGTTTTCATAGGATAGATTGAGTTTAAGTTCATCCCAGTCTCAGTTTTCCTTTTTTTTTTTTAAGTTTCATTTGTTGATAGGTTGGTTCAGTTTCATATTTATCTTCTGTTTAATTCAAACTACAGATCCCATATTACCCCTACCTAAGTGATTGCTTGCTAAGCTGGCATCATGAGGATAGGCTTTGATCAAGTTGGTCTTAGCATAGGCTATGTCCAAAGGCATTTTCCTATAACTGTATGTAATGGGTTAGTTGGATTGATTATAGGATCACTAGATTTTAGGTTGACTAAATAGTTAGGAAATAGTGGATGCCAAGTTAGATTAGTTAGTTACATTGGTTGATAGGTTTAAGAAGAGTTTGGTTTTTAGATGTGTACATGTATGGTGTATTAGTTAGGATAGAAATCTAATTTTGAGTGTATTAATAGTTTAGGATTTTGGTATTAGGATGTATCTTGATAATTAGTTTTGAAACCTAAGATACCCACACACCTACCAAAATAAACTCTAGGACTAGTATTGACCTAAAAGTGGACTTATAGACTAGTTGCCTAACCTTGACCTAGTTTGACTAGTTTGGTTGACCAAAGTTGACCCAAGGTTGACTTTGACTTAGATTGACCCAAATCATGTAGAATTTGCATTGAAGACTTTCCTTATGATATTTTATACTGTATTATGACATGTGGTTGTTTTAAATAGGATCGTATTACTCCAGTCCAGTCACTTTTCATCATCAGCAGTTCGGATTGCCAGGCGAGTACATTCCTGATCTTTTCATACTTCTTTGGATAGTACTCTTGTTATAGACTAGTATACTTGATGCTGACACGACGTTCACACGGATCAGTACCCTCTGGATCTTTTCATGCGATGTTATCCCCTCGGATACATCGAGTATGTCATATTTCATGTACTTTATCATGGTCATTATGTACTCCATGTATTCACTTTTATCCATGTGTACTCATATGTTATTCATGTACACTCATGACCATATGAGCTCCATGTATGAAGTATTGTTATCCATGTGCAATAACATAACATGCTTCGATCCTTGTGTATTGGTTGGGGGCAGGGAGAGTGTAGTTGGTTATGTGATCATTATCCCCAGTAGTTATCCATGTGCATTCCATAGTTGTATCCATGTGCAACCCAAGCTGTTTACATAACCAATTCATGCTCTGTTTCACGTAGAAGGTTATATTTTTTATTTATCATATTTATATCTCAGTTATCTTCTCTCCTGTTGATTTCTCTTTACACGATTCATGTATAGTTTTCTATAGCTTGCTTTATGTCCATTTCTGATATGAACTGTTGTGAGAGATATGTGCTTGTTCTGTCCTGACTGGGCATGTTGAAATTTTACAGGTGATGATGAGGAGTATTGTCCTACTTATTATGGCATTGGCTTAGATGACACTGGCGACGTGGACCCACAGGAGGATCCCACAGTCGCTGAGGACTTGCCCATAGTCTAGCTGAGACTTAGCACTTTATTTTGCATTTTCTGTTTTAGACTTTTACGAGTTGTACTTGAGATATTTTTGGTGGTTTACACCTGTCACGACCCGGTCCCCAAATACTTGGGTCGAATCTGATCATGCCCAGCCTGCACCGTTGATGAGACGGCGACAGTAAGCTGTAATCCATATGCAGGTGATCAACAATATTTGAAATTAAATTTGCCACAACATTTATTTAAACGATAATTAAAATTTGTTCTGTTACAAAGATTCATAACTTGAAACAACAAGGAAACAACTAAACTCTCAACGAAAATAGCATCTATGGAGACGCCACAACATCCTCCTCAGGTAGAAGTACCGCCGGGTACAAATCAGGGTCAAATAGCTATTGCTCAGCATCTCCAGGTCATCAGAAATACCTAAAATGTTGTCTCCAGTCAGGAGGGAGCAAAGTACAATTCATGCAAATTTTAACAATTAAATGACAATTAATATCATGCACTTTTAAACAGTTTTTAAAGATGAAACATATTTGAAATACAGTACAGTGATGTGAATAGGTAATGAATATGACCGGATTGGGTTACAGTAGTATCCTAGCGATACGGTATGGCTTGTCCCGTGTGAAGAGGGGAAAGCTAACACAGTCAGTTATCCTAATTTTGGATTTGGTCATATCCACTACTCTACTCCCCCAGTCCCCAACAGTACAGTCAATACTCCGAAAGAGTCTGTGTTTGAATAGTGGTTTAAAATTGTAATGAAATGATTGTTAAAATAATCGTAAATCCACATAAATGTACTTGCCTTAAATTTCTTAAGTTGGACGAGTTTGGTTCTTCAGGATTTTGAACAGTCACCTCTCTTCTTTGAAATCCTACATTCTGGAAATTATGTCTCGGAAACCACAACTCTAGAATCTAGTTACAATCTCTAGATTTTGTTTCCTAGTCAATTTTAATCTTGTATTAATCAACACAATCAAAACACGCTTTTCTATGAGTTACAATTCAGAAAATCCAATTTATGTTTTATTTCGAAAAACTTGTTTTTATCAACTTATTGGGGAAAAGTTAGTATTTTATTATTATACATAAAAGATATATTTTTTCTTTTCTTTAAGTGAGAAAATCATGAATTTCTAACTAATTATTAATAATAATATTAATTAATTCTACGCGTTCACAAACTCAGCAAATCCACAGCTAATTCCTAATTATTGCAATTTACAAAATAGATAAATAAATGGGCTTATGCCCTCATGAATTGAAATAAGAGAAAGAAAATGTTAGTCTTGAAAATTACCTACAAAATTAATAACTAATAATTAAGAATAAAATAAATGAGTCTCAGAACTGGTCCAATCTTCATTTACAGCTACTCTGCCTCAACGTCCGGACAAACCGGTGCGTTTGCATTTCACTGGGGCCCATATACCGATAAGGTCGTCGCCCAAAAATATCATTTCCGAAAATCATTTTTAAAATTATATAATTTTTTTATAGAAATTTCGACAGCATTCCCTCTATTTTCGGATAACCCAAAACTGGGAAATGCGCCGATTTTTCTGAAAAATGATCTCAACCAACAGAATTCCCAAGTTCACCGATACTAAGGAATTTCCCGAGCCAGCATGAATTAAGGAACTCCCACAAAATACTAAGAAAACAAACAGAATCATAATCCAATAACATTGGCTAACCACAGCATCCGAAGTAAATTCGGAAACCAAATTTTTTCCACAGAACTCTTTCCAAAGAGTTCACACAAAATCACAGAACCCAAAATCAGAGGACAATTGTCCGAAACCAGAAACATAGCCAAAAACCGAATTTTCCAAAGAAAATTTCCGGACCAGATTTCATCATAGACCAAAGAACTACGGGACTATCCAGAGATTACCGAAAACACGAAGGAATCCGAAGTGATGCCTCGGACTCGGAACGTTCCAGCACTCGCGGACAGTGGAAACCCACAGATCTGACTCAGATCCCACGGACAGCAAGTCGGAAAGCTCGGAACAGAAGATCGGAAGCTCGAAAGAAGGTCGGTCAAGGAGGTCGGCCGCGCGGCGGAGGAGGATGGGGTGCTCGGGAAGTCGCTCCGGAAGATCGGGCTGCGCTGGAACGTGCACCTTGGCGGTGAGGTCGCCGAAGAATTTTGGGGTTAGGGCACGGTTTGGGAAAGGATTTGGGAGTGGGGATGGAGATGGTAATGGTGGTGAAGGGCTTAAATAGGAGTAGGGAAGTAACCGAAGGGAGGAGATCAACAGCCATGGCCGTTCGGAAGAGGAACGGAGGGGCTCAGGGAGTTACGGGAAGAAGAAGGATTGGACAACCGAAAGACTTCGGTTCAACAGAGAATGAGAGTTATCTCTCTCTCTATCTAAAAAATTAAGGAATAGGTTATTCTAACTAAATGGGTTAATGGCTTTTAAATTGAAATGGGTTTATCATCCAAATCTTAATGATTGGGCTTAAAACCAATGGGCTCAAAATTCGGCTATAAAATGTTACATAATATTAGAAACTAAATCTTTCTTAACTCTAATTTTAATTTAATACTATTTTTGGGTTCAGGTTTGGGCCCGACAATCACAAGTCCAGAAATTATATTCTTGAAAAAAATTTAATCTAACACAATATTAATTTAGAAAAGTCTACGAGTTTTGACAAAATTTCCAGAATATTAATTTTCTAAAAATACATTTCCTAAATTAACAACTAATACTGATTTAATAATTAACTAACTAAATTAATTATCTAAAAGTTACGGGTTTCACAACACCTATACTTTTATTGTGACTTTCTTGAGATTATTCTTCTATTCTCTTAGTATGTGAT
>JANAVB010013400.1:14398073-14405573 GCA_029216955.1 Iris pallida
CTGCCTATCCTGCGCCACCCAAAATCGATCTCTGATAACCCTAACCTTCTCTGCAGCATCCACCACCATCTCAGGGCCAAACAAAACCCTCTCGCCGACATCATCCCAAGACAAGGGAGTACGGCACCTCCGTCCGTATAGAGCCTCGAAAGGTGACATCTCTATACTGGCTTGGTAGCTGTTATTGTAAGCAAACTCTACCAAGTGATGGTCCGCCCAAGATCCCCCGAAGTCCAAGACACAGGTACGCAGCATATCCTCGAGGGTCTGAATCGTCCTCTCCGACTGCCCGTCTGTCTGGGGGTGGTATGCGGTACTGAACATGAGCGATGTGCCCAAGCTAAGCTGCAAACTCCTTCAGAAGTGGAAAGTGAATCGTCTGTCTCGATCCGAGACTATACTCACTGGAACCCCGTGCAATCGGACTATCTACCGTACGTACATCTCGGCCAACCTCTCCGTAGACAACCCACCTTGAAAGGCAAAAAGTGGGCCGATTTGGTCAATCGATCAACAATGACCCAAATCGCATCCTTCCCTCCTGGAGAGCGCGGAAGCCTAGATACAAAGTCTATAGTGATATACGCCCACTTCCACTCTGGAATGGGTAGTGGCTGGAGCAATCTACCGGGTCTCTGCCTCTCGGCCTTCACCTGCTGGCACACCAAGCATCTAGAAACGAACTGAGTCACCTCACGTTTCATGCCATACCACCAAACATGCTGTCTCAAGTCTCTATACATCTTGTTGGCTCCTGGATGCATAGAGTACAGAGAATGGTGCGCCTCCTGAAGAACCCCCTTCCGAAGTCCTCCGCTCGGCTCGCACAATCTGGTACCATGCCTCAACGGCCCATCCCCCGCTATAGAGAACTCATCCAACAGTCCTGCCTGGACCTGCTCCCTGATGACTCTCAGAGCCTCATCCTCAAACTGAGCTGCCCTGACTCTGTCCATCAGCTCTGACTGACCTGGAGACCCCACATCTGCGCCTCAAACCCAGGAACTATCACCTCTATGCCCAAGCTCTCCAGATCTGCTAGAAGGTGACGATCCATCGTCAAACACATGGCCACGGGATACCTGCTCAAAGCATCCGTGACCACGTTGGCCTTCCCCGGATGGTACTGTAAGAATATATCAAAATCCTTCATCAGCTCTAACCATCACCTCTGCCTCATGTTCAGCTTCTTCTGGGTAAACACGTACTTCAAGCTCTTGTGATCAATATAGATCTCAACTCGCTCTCCGTACAGATAGTGTTTCTACAGCTTCAAAGCAAAGATGACCGCTGCCAGCTCCAGATCGTGGGTAGGGTAGTTCCTCTCATGAGGACGTAACTGCCTAGATGCATAGGCAATCACCTTCCCGTGCTGCTGAAGTACACAACCCAAACCCTATCCTGAAGCATCACTGTAGATCGTATAACCACCAGATCCAGATGGCAGCGTCAAGATAGGAGCTGTAGTCAACCTCGCCTTCAGCTCCTCGAAGGCGGTCCAGCACTCCTCGGACCAAATAAACTCCTCGTCCTTCCAGGTAAGGCGGGTCATCGGCTGGGCAATCCTGGAAAAGTCCTGTACGAACCTTCGGTAATAACCTGCCAGATCCAGAAAACTGAACCTCTGCTACTGAGCTCGGCGTAGACCAGGACTCCACTGCAGAATCTTCTTCGGATCCACTGAAATCCCCTCGCCAGAGACAACATGGCCTAGGAACTCCACGCGATCCAAGAAGAACTCACACTTGGACAGCTTCCCATACAGCTGCTCCCCTGAGAGTGTCCAACACAATCCTCAGGTGCTCCTCGTGCTCCTCTAGTGTCTTCGAATAGATGAGAATGTCATCAATGAAGACCACCACGAACTTGTCAAGGTACTGGTGAAATACCTTGTTCATCAAGTTCATGAATACCGTCGGGGCGTTGGTCAACCCAAACGGCATGACGGTATACTCATACTGGCCATAGCGTCCGAAAGGCAGTCTTTGGAATGTATCCCGCTTTACCTTCAACTGATGGTACCCGGTACGCAGGTCGATCTTCGAGAACACCCTCGCCCCGCTCAACTGGTCGAACAAGTCAATCCTTGGCAAAGGATACTTGTTCTTGATGGTAAGGTTGTTGAGCGCCATGTAATCAATCATAGACGTACCGTACCATCCTTCTTAGGGACGAAAAGAACTGGCATGCCCCAAGGTGAAGAACTAGATCGAATAAAGCCCTTGTCCTCCAGCTCGTCGACCTGTTTCTTCAGCTCCGCTAACTCACTGTTGTTGATTCTATAGATGTGCTGGGAGATAGGCTCAGCGTCCGGCACTAGGTCTATAGAAAACTCAGCATCACAATCTGGCGGCATCCCGGGCAGCTCCTCGGGAAAGACATCCAAGAACTCAGCAATAAGTGGATATGGAAACACCGGCCCCGCCAACAACGCTCCGCAGAATCCATCTCTCTGCTCCGCTGCACCCCTGGTGAACTCATACTCCGGCTCTCCCGGCGGTATAAACAGAATCCTGCCCCCTCTGCAGTCGATGCTAGTGTGGTGCATGCTCAACCAGTCCATACCGAGTACCACATCGTAACTCGGAAGTGGCATTACGAGCAAACACGCACTCAGCTCCCGACCTCTCAAAGAAACTCTTCGCCCCTTGCAAACATTATTAACCAGGATGATGCCATTCCCAGTCATAATCTTGCAAGTCCTACCAAGATACTCAGCAATGATATTTTGCCTAAGAGCAAAAAAAATAGACATAAAACTGTACGTAGCACCAGAATCAAACAAGGCTAAAGCTGGAAAAGAATCGAGCAGAATAGAACCTGCGACAATATCTGCAATAGGATCCATCTCCTCGGCTGCAAGAGCAAAGGCTCTACCCTAACCACCCCGCTGCTGGTGGTGCTGAACAAACCGCTATTGTTGGGTCGGAAGTGGACCCCTCGGCTGTACTGCAGGTACTCTCGCCGGTGGCCCCTGAGCTGCTACCGCTCCACGGGCCACCCTACTAGGGTTCGTAGGACAATCCCTCAACTGATGTCCGGCGACAACACAATAGAGGCACAACCCCAACCTCTTCCGGCAGACCTCCCAGACGTGACCAGGCTTCATACAGAAGTGGCAAGGAGCCCCATGCTGTGCCTGCCTCGGCTGAGCGTGCTGCACCTGCTGGACCGGTGCTCTGGCCTGAGCCTGCGGCTGGTGATGCTGGAAAGAACGATGCTGAAGCTGAGGGTGCTTAGCAGCCCCTACGCTGCTAGTAGCCCCCGAGAAAAGGTCACGCTCCCTCTTGGGCTTCAAGCCCCACTCCCGCTCTACCTTGCGGGCCTCTGCGTAGATCTGGGTATAAGTCTCATAGAATGAGGGGATGAGGATCTTGATATCCCAAGTCAGCCCCTCCATAAAATGGCTTGCCCTGATCTCCGGGTCTCGAACCATGTACTCTGCGTATCGGCTCAGTCGGTCGAACTCCGCGGCGTACTCCTCCACAGATAAACTGCCCTGCTGCAGATCCTGGAACTGCCGTACCAGGTCGATCTTGTCCGTGGGGGAAAAAACTTCTCCTTTAAGAGGAGCTTGAACTCTGCCCAAGTATGGCCCTCTCCAGCTAGGGCTGGCTTATTTTTGAACCAGGTGCGTGCAATGTCTAGCAACTGCAAACCTACCGCCTCGACCTTCAGGTCGTCTGCGAGGAGGGAGGCCCTCATCTGCCGCTCGATATCCTCGAGCCAATCATCTGCATAGACCACACCCTCGGTCCCGCTAAAGTCACGGGGCCTGAGCTTCTTGAAGTCCTGGATATCGCTGTACCTAGTACGCGTCCCCGGATGCGGAGCCCTCTGCTCCACGGCTGCAAGGGCCAACTGATGGACATCCTCCATGCCCTGACGCATCGCGTCTGTCTGCCTCTGTTGAGCCTCGGCCTGGTCTCTCTGAGTCTCCAGCATCTGCTGGAGGAAAGTAAGCATCTGTCCAATATTTGTAGGCAGAGAAGGTAGAGGTGGAAGTATGTCTGCAACTAGCGGAGGAATCCGCTGTACAGCAGGAGGAAGAGCGCCCGTATCAACCACTGGTGCTGCAGCTGGAAAAGTCGTAGCAACCCCAGGGTCAGCCCTCGTAACTGGCGGAGGAGCGCCCCCAAGAGCTGCTGCTGCCGACATCCCGACTGCAGTAGGAGTGTCCGGATCAGGTCCGCAAGTCATAGCAGACCTCTCCGCATCCGCGGACTCAGGATGCTAGGACCTGGTCTGTACCATCCTGAAGATAGAAATAAAGAAGGAAATTAATATGGCACATGAAATATTATATCAAGGAGGACAATTTGAATGCAAAATCAATATCAAAGACGGTAAGCAAGATAAGCAAGGAAGATCCTACTGTGATTGAGCACTCTTAACCTACTACCTCCTATGTATAACACAGGCTCGTAGTCGACACTCTAAGACGAGTGCCGCCACGACATCGCACTAATTGCGACTTCAGGACCTGCGTGGGCCACCACTAAAAATGTGTCACAACCCGTACCCGCTGTAAAGGCACGTGTGCGTAACAACGCCCAGCCCTCACCGTAAAAACGGCGTGGAACGCTGTAGGTTTTCTACTCTAACAATACTTTATATATATCAAAAACCTTTCGAGAATATGGTCAACTCCGAACGGAGGACAAGCAATGAATATATATGAGTGCTCAATCACAACTCTAAGATGATAAAGTAAAGACTGAAAGATAAAAACAACAGACGATAAAATAATAACCTGTCAAGTCCAACATAAATAATATACAAGTCCAAGTCTCTAATACAATCCAAAATAATAACAGTCTCAAAAGTAGCTGTAGACAAGGTCCAGTACAAAAGACCTACTCTAACTAAGCAATAGAAAAAGTCTCGTCAGGCGGAGCTAAGTCCTGCTGGACCAAAGTCTCCAAGTCTAAGCCCACTACGTCATCCGAACGTAGTAGGCACTGTAATCCCCCTCATCAGCATCTGTAATATTTGTCAACATATCCTGTCAGGATGGAACGAGTACAATCTACTAACAACAGTTCAAGATATGACAAAAGCTATAAGACTGTAAATAGAGAGTATATACAAAAAAATCATGGAATGTATATGTGAGTATCATGGCAAGGTAAGCTGTAAATCTAGAGCTAGAACAAGGCAAGTAAACTGATCATGGCATGTACAAGAATCAAGAATCATACATCTAGGTGTGTGAGTACTAATTTTGACATGTGGCCGGCTTGGGTCTGCACAAGGTCTACTGGCCTGGTTAATCATACGGGAGTGTATGATTAACACTCACAAGGTCTACAAGAATAACAAGGTGGATAATAACCACATGTCTACACTAGTGCTCTCCGTCCGACTGGTAGGGTGGATCCAAACAAGACACGTCACGACGCAGGATTCTACGAGAAGGGAGCAAGTCTCCTTGAGAATCAACGTCCATGTACTGCACAAGAACTACAAGGGGCTTGCATAAGACATACCAAGATAACGAGGAATAACATCTCATGTCGGGATCCAAGAATACCAATCCGTGTGACCAATGTGTCGAGAACAAGCATATCTACACTAATTACATGAATTATAACAATCATCATAAATTGGAAAAGTGTCAGAGAATGTACTCACCTGTAATATGATGAAATATGTCAACGGTATCCAATGCAGCGTCTCGAGGACCTATAGAGAACAAGAGTATCAATACAATGTTTAGAAAGTAAAGTCAAATCAAATTAAACCCTATTAAGTCATTCTAGGTCAAGACACGACAAACTAAGTCAATCTAGGTCAAACAAGGTCAAACTAGATTGTACATGGTCGATCTAAGTTATTTTAGGCCTTGTTAGGTCAAATTGGGTCAATGCAAGTCAAACGGAATTAATCTAGGTCAATTTAAGTCAACGGTTGACTTACAGTTGACTTTTGGTCAACTGGTCAACTCTGGTCAACTCTAGGTCAACCCTAGGTCAATAGTGACTAACAGTTGACTTTTGGTCAACTGTCCAAGTTTAATGGAATTTGAGACTAAATTGGGTAAAGTGTTGACCCATAGTTGACTTTTGGTCTAAAAAGTCAACTGTGGTCAACCAAGGTCAAGACAAGGTCTAGGCGACTATTTTTCATCATTACCAACCCTTACAACCCATATCCAAGTCCATCTTGGACTTCGAAACTCAAATCTTGGCCGTAGGTCAATATCCTAATTTACCCTTTTCTAAGGTAAATTTCTAGCCTAGTTAAAAACCAAGTTAGCCTACCTACGCTTGGTATTTCGACCCGTGCTCCTAGGGTAGTAGGATACTAGCCTAAACATATGTTACCTACCAAGATACCTAGGTAAAGTGGACGTCTAGTCCATCTTACGGCTCATTGTCGATGTCTTGAATATCTCAAGATACGCAATGGTACGACGCGATACTGTCGTCCTACAACCCGTTCAAATCGGGAGCCTACCGCAAAGTCTAATTATATAATCTAGGGTCTCCGCCAAGTTTCAACTCATTCGACGCTCGGAGCTCCATTTCACCCTCTAATCCGATCTCTCCTAAATCGATTTCCCACTTTTCCTTCCTATTCTTCTCCTTCTAATTCCTCCTCTTCTAATTCTCCTTCTCTAATTCCTATTCTCCTAACTTTTCATTCTAATTCTTCTTCCTTAGTTCTTCCTTACTTCTTCCAATTCTTTCTTCTCTTCCTTACTTCTTCTAATTTTCTTCTCTCTTTCTTACTTCTTCTAATTCTTCTAACTTCTTCTAATCTCCTATTCTTCTATCATATAACTATATAAACTACTATCTATATATATATATATATATATATATAATATATATATATATATATTTAAAAATATATATATATATATATATTTTAAATATATATATAATATTATATTATATATATTTATATATATATAATTATACTAGGGGGTTAAGGGGGGTAAAAGGAGCTAGGGGGGCTACTCTTGCTATTGTTGCTGCTCTTAGAGCTACTGCTGCTGCTATTAGAGCTACTGCTGCTGCTGCTTTGCTGCTGTGCTGCTGCTGCAGCTACCACTTCTCCTTCCTCTTCTACTTCCTACCCTCCTCTTTATATAATATATAATCTAACATCCATCCATTATATATTATATATATATATATATATATATATATATATAATATATATATATATATATATATATATATATATATATATATAATATATACACACACAAACACACTCACATATCTATATATATAAACACACCACACATGTCTATATATATATATATATATATATATATATATATATATATATATATATATATACATAGGCACATACACACTCAAGCACACAGACATCTTCACACACTCTCTCACACACACTCACACAAGCACACACACTCTCCCTACCACTCTCACACACCACCACCATCCTCATGACCCCAAATACATATCAATATATATATATATATATATATATATATATATATATATATATATATATATATATATA
>JANAVB010013400.1:14410573-14440573 GCA_029216955.1 Iris pallida
TGTCTGTACCAGGGTCACAATGTCCTAAAATAGAGCAATACAGTTATGACATGTCCAAAATGAAGGTAAATGAAATCTACGATGCAATCTATATGAATTCTAAGCCAATCTAGGTCAAAGTCAAACTTGGTCAACACCACAGTCAAACTAAGTCAAATCAAGTCATACTAGGTCACAAGAAGTTAAACTAAGTCATACAAGGTCAAACAAAGTTAAACAAGTCTAATCTAGGTTAAAGTCAACTCCTGGTCAACATTCTAATCAAACTAGTCAAATACTAGTCAACATGATCAATCTGGGTCAAGTCTAAGTCAAACTTAGACTAACTAAGGTTTTGGTTAATCACAGACTAGTCAATAAGATAATTAGGTTAATCTTGTCTAATGGTCAACATCCAGTCAAACCCTATAAGGCTAACTCAAAACCAAACATAGGCTAACCTGTCTTAGAATACCTAAGATACTATAATACTAGGCTAAGGTATAACCAACTTCCTATACAAGGTATATCACTCACAAATACATATAGTACAAACCAAACTTAACCCTATAATCAAGCAAATCCATACTCTAACTCAAATCAAGACTCAACTCCTATTATCTCACTTAACCCCATACATATCTTCATCTACATGGGACTACCCATATAACTCAAGTTACAATAATACCCTTATATAGGTCAAAACCCTAACCAACTAGTTTACAGTCTAGGGTTTAGTCAAACCTTAGTCACCAAGTCATTTAGAGTCCATCTAAGTCCTTTCTAGGTCAATTAGGTCAAGGTTTGACCTATAGTTGACTTTGGTTAACCTTGGTCAACACTAAAAGTCAAACTGGTCAAACTAGTCCAAGTTAGGTCAAACAATGTTAAACTAGTTAGGGTTAGTCAAACTAGTCATTCTAGGTTAGTTTAAGTCAAAACTAGGTTAAGCTAGTTCAAATTTGACCTAAGGTTGACCTTGGTCAACACTTAGTCAAATTGGGGTCAAACTAGCTAAGTCTTGGTTTACTAGTAGGGTTTTTGGTCCATTAGGTCAAATTAGGGTTAGCCCTTATGCCATAGGCTAGATACTCTTGGCCATAGGCCATCTTATAGGTTTTCATATGAACCTATACTAGAAGTTATACATATATATATATATATATATATATATATATATATATATATATATATATATATATATATATATATATATATATATATATATATATATATATATACTCTATCTACCCATATACCAAAATAGGATTTCTATATACTATACAACTCACATACACATATTTATATAACATCACTATAGGAAAACTAATACAAATATACATATATCAATATATATATATATACCTATATATATATAAACTCATATATATACTATATATATATAGAGAGACAAAGGGAAAGAGAGAGAGACTGAATGAGAGAGAGAGTGAGACAGTGAGAGAGAGGGGATGAGGTCTGGACAGGTCAGGACATGGGGAGGGTCATGGTTTCCAGAAATTCTGGAACCAAACCTGGCCCAAACACACACACACACACAGGATACATATATACATACATATGTATATATATACAACTACACGCACACACCACCATTTCTCCCCAAATTTGACCCACACTCACACATACATATATACTACACATATACACACTAAAATACACTAGTCCAAAGTATTAAACTCAAACAAAATCGATTTGAAATTCGATTTTGCAAAAATGGAAAAAACCCAAAACTGTGAACTGTGCACTGTTGCTCGAAAATGGGTAATTTGATTTTCGTGCACTAAACCGAGCTATGGCTCGCAACCAAGGGTTGGTAACTAAGGCCCCACATATATACGTGTCGTGTGTGTCAATGGTAGTCCACCACGACACGACACGGCGTGTCCCAATGATCAAAAATCGAATCGGGTAAACACTGATACACTGTGCAATGTCACAGCGTCGTGCACGCGTGCACTTAGCTCTAGGACACGACACACGTGTCTAGAAGTCTCGTGCACGTGTGGATAGGTTCGCCTAGGGTTGGTCTAGGGTTTAGGTAGCCTGTCTCGTGTCCACGTGTCCTCAGGACACGGCACGAACTCTGTATCAGTCGAAGAAAATCGACTGATACTCAGTGTTCTGCACCGCGTCGTGCATGGGTTCTCGTGTCTCGTAGATACGACACGAGCCACATGGGGCCTCGTGGTCATATCCACGTGTAGCCCACATGATGGGCTACACACTCGTGCAAACACGAGGTGTCCACGTGTCGTGTACAGTGGACACGACACGCTCAAAGTCGAATGTCTGTGTGTGTACACTGTGTATAGAACGACCCTTCATGAGTCGATTTCGTGTCCGACAGGACACGAGGTCATCCCAAACTTTGGGGATGACCTGTCAGTCAATGCCCCAAGATGGGTGTCAAGTTTGACGTGTCCAAGTGACGTGTCCAGTGAGAACTGACACAGTGGTAGCAGGGCATATTTATAGTGTAAATGCATGTGTCCAGTGTGTTGTGTCCGAGAGCTTTGTGTCCAGTTTTGGACACGACACAAGCTCAAAATGTGCTCAGTGAGTAGGGGTTAGGTTTAGCTAGGTCTAGGCTAGAATTTGGTTCAAAAACATTTGGAAAACAATGTGTATATTTTCATGTGACAGTGAGCTATTTACACTAAAAATCAAGGATTTAACAAATAGGATACGTGTCCGATACGATACCAAACAAACCCTAAAATTCACCAAACCTAAAAACAGAGCTAGGGTTTACCTAGATGCATGCAATTGTGAAGAAAAACACTATATTAACAAGGTTTAGGAATAATTACCTCTTGGTGCACAAAGTCTTGAATTTCACTAAATGAGGGTGTGTATCCTCCAACCTCAACTTTTCCTTGCTTGATGAAACTTGAGTAGCACACTTCCCTAGGCTCCTTTAGATTGTAGGTGACCTAATGGAGAAAACTAGAGGTTCAAAGCTTGTGTAATGAGAAAGTTATGGTCAAAAGAGTGGAAGGTTTTCTAGGTTTTTCTTGGTTTTGATTTCATGTAAAATGATCATGAATAAATGTGGGGGGGTTAATATAGGATGGTGGGCTGCCATGGGGGGGGGGAGGGGGGGGGTAGGGTAGATATTTAGGGTCCCCTCCACCTTGCTAACTTAGCTTCTAAGTCTTGGACCAAGTAGATATTTCTAGGTTTTATGAAAAATATCTATAAAGCAAATATCTAAGATATTTCAATCCTAAGATATTTACAACATAAAGTAAATACCTACACTTAGTCTTCTAGGTTAGTTGCTAATCCCTAGATTAGGCTAAACTAGGTTAGGGACTAACAAGTCACTAATCAAAAGTCCATGAATAGTAAAATCTCCCTAATCCTACTTAATTCCTAGAAATTTACCAAAATATCCCTTAGGCTAAAACCACAATTTTTGATGTTCTAAACTTATGACTAGGCTCACATGATCATGGTTAGTCTCTAGGACAAGTAACTCTAAGGTTACACTAGGGTTTCATAACCAAATCACAAAGTCATAAGTCATGACTTAGAAAATGGTTTTAATTACACTAAAAATCACCAAAAATCATATCATGACTAAATCATCATTAATAAATAATAAAAATAATAAATTTTCAAAAATACCCCAATTTCAGAAAACTGGGTCTTACAAGTCTACCCTCCTTAGAGAAATTTCGTCCTCGAAATTTAGATGGTCGTACTCCTCCTGGGTCAAACCCTCCACAATCAAAGTCAGAGTTACTACTTAGCAGCATACAAGGTCAACAAGTAAAATGTGGGTAGTAGACCTATACTGGGTCATGTCCAATAAATTGGACTGGCAGGTTTAGGTCAAGGGTGTCCTCAATTTAAATTGGAATCAAAAGTAACTCTATGGGGTAATTTAGGATGAAGTCTTGTGTCAGAAAAGTCGTACTAAGCAATTGAAGTATAAAATGGTGTGCCTTAGTGGGATACTAAGATCATGGGTGTAGGTTGTCAAGTCTAGGTCATGCCTGTGAAATTGGTTTTGAGAAAACAACTAGTCTTGTGCTCCTAATTTAAAAGTCATGGTAATGTGCCTATGATGATCATAATTAGAGTGGGAATGGTCAATGGCCTAAATTTAAACCAGAAGTTGTGATGCAATAGTAGTACAAGGATAGGTTAAATGGGATAGTCTGTGACTATGGGTATTAGACTAGGTAGGTAAGAAAACAATGAATCAATAGGGTTAAGAGGTTTACCATTCTATGGTTAGAGCTACTCTTCTAAGTCAAAGGTATAGCACATACATCAATTCATTCCTAAAGGATTATATTAACAATTAGAGCTACTCCTACTCCTACTCATACTCCTAAGTAAGAGATAAAATCAAAAGAACTATCAGGTCAAATTCATCAAAAATAAGAAATAGGTAGGAGCATATGGAATTGGATTTCAAGACAGATATAATGAAACAAGATGGGAATGGATTTGAAAGAACAGAACCTGCAAGTGGCTCCATCCATGTAGAATAATATATGAAAGCGAACCAAAGTGCAATAGGTTGATCAGACCATCATGCACCGGCCCTGATTAGACAATATGTTAGTGGGTACTAGCCCCCAATAAAATATGTCGTGATCAAGCTCGATAAAATATAAGCTTGCAAAACTAAGGCTAAATTAGCAGTAAAGAAGGTCAAAATATAAAGGAGGTAATGATGAATAAGGTTAAATAGTCCAAGATCCCTTAAACATCAAGGAGTGAGGGTGATTTAAAACAAGAGGAAAAGGGTTTTCAATATCGAAGTTCAAAATAAGATTCTCAAGGGTCGTCCCGGAATCTCTTATGAAATCCTAACAGTGATTGGGTATACTCTCATCCTAATACCTTAATTCCTATATTCTATCGCAGGCTCGTAGCAGTACAACTAAGTTGTCGTGCTACTACGAAATCGCACAAATGCGACTCTCGACTAAAACCTATTCCTTAATTCCTATCGCAGGCGCGCAGCAGTACAACTAATCGTTGTACTACCACGACATCACACTAATGCGACTCTCGACCTGCATGGGCCACCACTAAAAATGTGTCACGACCCGCACCCAGTATAGGGGCACGAGAAGTGGTTACGTCCAGCCTACGCCGCAGTGTCGGCGGTAGTAAGCTGTCCTAGGTTGCTAACTAATCTTATGCAGTGAATATAAAAAGTACTTGTCCAGATATCAGCTCCGAATGGAGGGCAAGTAAAAGGGTATGATCTACTCAAACACAGTCTAAGCACGAAAAGATAACACAGAAGTTATACCTAAGGAATTAAAGACAACAACAACTAACTGCTAAATAAAACTCCAATATCTCAAACCAACTTAATACAGACTCAATATCTTAACTTTAATACAACAAGCCAAAACATGAAAGCTAAAGTAGTGTACTAGCTAATCTCCTGAATCACTCCTGAGAGTCGGGACCAAAGGTGGCTAATCCCTCGCCAGGTCCATGGTAAGCAGGGTATGTGTCCTCAGGATTATCATCTGTAATATTTTCAACAGGTCTAATCAGGACGGGAACGAGCACAACTCATCAAGAAAAACCCAAGTAAATGACAAAGAACTATAAAGCAGTTATAGACAGTTTTATTGATGAATATGGCAGTTCTATGCAGGTAATGATGGCATAGAGAAACAGTAAGATACAAGAAAAGAAAGGTAACTAAAACAAGAGAAGAATCATGGCAATGAAGACTGTAATAAAAGCTAACTGAACTAGAATATCATGTGTGAGTCCAGACAGTACGATATAAGTCTAATATAATCCCAGTGTGAGTCCAGTCCATATAATCTGATACCAGATAATTTTTAGTACAAGATGAGTCCAACAGTGATCAATGAAACCAGGGTGAGTCCAACTATGATCTAACAGTGAGTTTTAAAATACCGAGGTCGACATGTAAACGGCTGTAGGTATCAGGCACATCTCTCACTGATCAGGCAAGAGATGGCTATGCTTCCGGTAGATTCCTGTAGGAGATTCCGAATTTGGGGTATGTCTACATGTCTTACTCAATATTTCCCTGCCCAGCAAGTGAATCCAGTACAAGACACAAAAATCGAGATGAGTCCAGCCAAATGATGATTCCAGAAATGATTCCGGAATGATTCCAGTGATTCCAGTAACAGAGATCAGTAAGTAAGGTATGTGTCGCATACATGAATCCAGAAATATCCATACGTATTGATACAGAGAATCACATAGAACTAACTAGAACTGAAATACAGTAATCGACAAATAAATGAGAGAATTATCAGAGAATGTACTCGCCTGTTACTCTGGAAAGAGTAGTGTAATATCAGATGTCTGTACCAGGGTCACAATGTCCTAAAATAGAGCAATACAGTTATGACATGTCCAAAATGAAGGTAAATGAAATCTACGATGCAATCTATATGAATTCTAAGCCAATCTAGGTCAAAGTCAAACTTGGTCAACACCACAGTCAAACTAAGTCAAATCAAGTCATACTAGGTCACAAGAAGTTAAACTAAGTCATACAAGGTCAAACAAAGTTAAACAAGTCTAATCTAGGTTAAAGTCAACTCCTGGTCAACATTCTAATCAAACTAGTCAAATACTAGTCAACATGATCAATCTGGGTCAAGTCTAAGTCAAACTTAGACTAACTAAGGTTTTGGTTAATTACAGACTAGTCAATAAGATAATTAGGTTAATCTTGACTAATGGTCAACATCCAGTCAAACCCTATAAGGCTAACTCAAAACCAAACATAGGCTAACCTGTCTTAGAATACCTAAGATACTATAATACTAGGCTAAGGTATAACCAACTTCCTATACAAGGTATATCACTCACAAATACATATAGTACAAACCAAACTTAACCCTATAATCAAGCAAATCCATACTCTAACTCAAATCAAGACTCAACTCCTATTATCTCACTTAACCCCATACATATCTTCATCTACATGGGACTACCCATATAACTCAAGTTACAATAATACCCTTATATAGGTCAAAACCCTAACCAACTAGTTTACAGTCTAGGGTTTAGTCAAACCTTAGTCACCAAGTCATTTAGAGTCCATCTAAGTCCTTTCTAGGTCAATTAGGTCAAGGTTTGACCTATAGTTGACTTTGGTTAACCTTGGTCAACACTAAAAGTCAAACTGGTCAAACTAGTCCAAGTTAGGTCAAACAATGTTAAACTAGTTAGGGTTAGTCAAACTAGTCATTCTAGGTTAGTTTAAGTCAAAACTAGGTTAAGCTAGTTCAAATTTGACCTAAGGTTGACCTTGGTCAACACTTAGTCAAATTGGGGTCAAACTAGCTAAGTCTTGGTTTACTAGTAGGGTTTTTGGTCCATTAGGTCAATTTAGGGTTAGCCCTTATGCCATAGGCTAGATACACTTGGCCATAGGCCATCTTATAGGTTTTCATATAAACCTATACTAGAAGTTATATATATATATATATATATATATATATATATATATATATATATATATATATATATATATATATATATACTCTATCTACCCATATACCAAAATAGGATTTCTATATACTATACAACTCACATACACATATTTATATAACATCACTATAGGAAAACTAATACAAATATACATATATCAATATATATATATATATATATATATATATATACCTATATATATATAAACTCATATATATACTATATATATATAGAGAGACAAAGGGAAAGAGAGAGAGACTGAATGAGAGAGAGAGTGAGACAGTGAGAGAGAGGGGATGAGGTCTGGACAGGTCAGGACAGGGGGAGGGTCATGGTTTCCAGAAATTCTGGAACCAAACCTGGCCCAAACACACACACACAGAGGATACATATATACATACATATGTATATATATACAACTACACGCACACACCACCATTTCTCCCCAAATTTGACCCACACTCACACATACATATATACTACACAAATACACACTAAAATATACTAGTCCAAAGTATTAAACTCAAACAAAATCGATTTGAAATTCGATTTTGCAAAAATGGAAAAAACCCAAAACTGTGAACTGTGCACTGTTGCTCGAAAATGGGTAATTTGATTTTCGTGCACTAAACCGAGCTATGGCTCGCAACCAAGGGTTGGTAACTAAGGCCCCACATATATACGTGTCGTGTGTGTCAATGGTAGTCCACCACGACACGACACGGCGTGTCCCAACGATCAAAAATCGAATCGGGTAAACACTGATACACTGTGCAATGTCACAGCGTCGTGCACGCGTGCACTTAGCTCTAGGACACGACACACGTGTCTAGAAGTCTCGTGCACGTGTGGGTAGGTTCGCCTAGGGTTGGTCTAGGGTTTAGGTAGCCTGTCTCGTGTCCACGTGTCCTCAGGACACGGCACGAACTCTGTATCAGTCGAAGAAAATCGACTGATACTCAGTGTTCTGTACCGCATCGTGCATGGGTTCTCGTATCTCGTGGACACGACACGAGCCACGTGGGGCCTCATGGTCATATCCACGTGTAGCCCACATGATGGGCTACACACTCGTGCAAACACGAGGTGTCCACGTATCGTGTACAGTGGACACGACACGCTCAAAGTCGAGTGTCTGTGTGTGTACACTGTGTATAGAACGACCCTTCATGAGTCGATTTCGTGTCCGACAGGACACGAGGTCATCCCAAACTTTGGGGATGACCTGTCAGTCAATGCCCCAAGGTGGGTGTCAAGTTTGACGTGTCCAAGTGATGTGTCCAGTGAGAACTGACACAGTGGTAGCAGGGCATATTTACAGTGTAAATACATGTGTCCAGTGTGTTGTGTCCGAGAGCTTTGTGTCCAGTTTTGGACACGACACAAGCTCAAAATGTGCTCAGTGAGTAGGGGTTAGGTTTAGCTAGGTCTAGGCTAGAATTTGGTTCAAAAACATTTGGAAAACAGTGTGTATATTTTCATGTGACAGTGAGCTATTTACACTAAAAATCAAGGATTTAACAAATAGGATACGTGTCCGATACGACACCAAACAAACCCTAAAATTCACCAAACCTAAAAACAGAGCTAGGGTTTACCTAGATGCATGCAATTGTGAAGAAAAACACTATATTAACAAGGTTTAGGAATAATTACCTCTTGGTGCACAAAGTCTTGAATTTCACAAAATGAGGGTGTGTATCCTCCAACCTCAACTTTTCCTTGCTTGATGAAACTTGAGTAGCACACTTCCCTAGGCTCCCTTAGATTGTAGGTGACCTAATGGAGAAAACTAGAGGTTCAAAGCTTGTGTAATGAGAAAGTTATGGTCAAAAGAGTGGAAGGTTTTCTAGGTTTTTCTTGGTTTTGATTTCATGTAAAATGATCATGAATAAATGTGGGGGGGTTAATATAGGATGGTGGGCTGCCATGGGGGGGTAGGGTAGATATTTAGGGTCCCCTCCACCTTGCTAACTTAGCTTCTAAGTCTTGGACCAAGTAGATATTTCTAGGTTTTATGAAAAATATCTATAAAGCAAATATCTAAGATATTTCAATCCTAAGATATTTACAACATAAAGTAAATACCTACACTTAGTCTTCTAGGTTAGTTGCTAATCCCTAGATTAGGCTAAACTAGGTTAGGGACTAACAAGTCACTAATCAAAAGTCCATGAATAGTAAAATCTCCCTATTCCTACTTAATTCCTAGAAATTTACCAAAATACCCCTTAGGCTAAAACCATAATTTTTGATGTTCTAAACTTATGACTAGGCTCACATGATCATGGTTAGTCTCTAGGACAAGTAACTCTAAGGTTACACTAGGGTTTCATAACCAAATCACAAAGTCATAAGTCATGACTTAGAAAATGGTTTTAATTACACTAAAAATCACCAAAAATCATATCATGACTAAATCATCATTAATAAATAATAAAAATAATAAATTTTCAAAAATACTCCAATTTCAGAAAACTGGGTCTTACATAACCACTAGGCAAGAGGTCATTTGCTCCTATATGCATATATATATATATATATATATATATATATATATATATATATATATATATATATATATATATATATATATGTTGTCTGAATCTTTTTCATTTAATTCTGAATTTTGTTTGATGGAATAGGATCTCAGTTTTACTGAGAATGGATGGTTCCCTTCAACAAAGTACACACACACAAGCCTTTTCTTTAGTTGTATTATATGTATGTATATATATATATATATATATATATATATATATATATATATATATATATATAAAATATATATATAAATATATATATATGTCCGGCGCTCGTAGCGCGAGTGGCACGAGGGGGGGCTCTCGGCGGGGAGACCCGGGATCGAGCCCCCCCTCCCGCATCCACCCGGCTGGGTGGCAGTGGCCACGGGGCGGATGGGGATGCGCAGACACCAAAAAAATATATATATATATATATATATATTTTTATTTATATATATATATATATATATATATATATATATATATATATATATATATATATATATATATATATATATATATATCCTATTATAAATATTTGAATATATATGTGTATATATATGTTTTTGTTACTGAAGGATATAGTCTAGGGTTCATGAGTCAGATTAAAAATGACCCCATGAGCCTAAATTGGCCGAGTTGACCTTCAATTCGACCAAGTTGACAAAAGTCAACTTTGAGTCAAATTTGATCCAAATCGACTCAAATGAGCTTAGAATGACTAGATAATTTGTGTTTTACCTAAAATTTGGTAGATGGACTAGTTGACTTATGGTTGACCAGGTTTGACTAGAGTTGACCAGGTTTGACCAGAGTTGACCAAAAGTTGACTTTGACCTAGAAGGACCTAGAATTATTAGAATGCATTGTAGACTCTTCTTGTTTCATGTTAGACATGTTGTGACCTGTGTTGCTCTAAATAGGACTTAGATAATCCAGCTCAGACTCATATTCTCATCAGACAGCCAGGATATCATGCGAGTACATTCTCTGACCGTTTCATACTTGTTAGGAATTATATTCTTGTCATAGTTTAATTTACTTGATGCTGACACGACATTGTCACGAATTAATACTATATGGATCTTTACATGAGATATTATTCCCCTCGGGTGCATCAAATACATTATTTCATGTGCTTTTTACGAACATCATGTATTTTAGGGACTCTTATTATTCATGTATACTTATGTGCTCTCATGTAGTCTCATGATCTCATGAGCTTCATGTATAAACTATCATGTACAATAACATAACATGTCTAGATCCTTGTGTATTGATTGGGGCATAGGGGTGTAGATATAGTCATGTGAACAATTTTAAAGTAGTGTAATCATGTACAAACTCTTTAGTGTAATCATGTGCAAATAATTAAGCCGTTCACATGTCTATCTTGTACTCTAAATCACATAGTCACTTACAGTTCTCTATTATTATATATAGATAGACTTGTTTATCAATTTTCTCTCTTTCTTTCATGCTTATTTCCTACAGCATTTCTGTTAGGGTTATATACTAAAAGCATCACTTTTGTAGTAACCTTATTTCCTTAAATTTTGAATGAGAATCATATGGGCAAATGTTTGCATATTGTATTTGTTGCAAGTGTTAATGCAAATGTCTGATATTCTATATTGTAGATAATATGGTGTGTGGTGTCACACAGAAGATCATATTATCAGTTTCCTATGGAGTATATAAATAGTTCACAACCTAGATGGACTTGGACTATCTATTGGAAAGGTTGTAGTGTAATCTGGTATTAGTCTATCTTGACTAAAGGTTTACACTAGTACACTTTGTGTGTATTGAACAGGACCACTTGAGGTTGTTCTCTTTGTACTGACTACATAAGCGAACAAATACCTCTGCTATTATGGATGCTTGTACTCTTAATCCGGATATAATAACGGACATGTATATGCAATGTGCATTACTTTGACTCATAAAAGAGTGAGATTCATTATGGATCAACAACCTCTATGAATTGGATAATAACATTGTATGTATGATGGGCTGTTGATTATAAATGGAATCCATGTCCCGATACATCGGGTTGATGATGTCCTCTTAAGGAGCTCATAAGGAATGTCATGTAAACCCTGCAGGTGGATTATATCCGACATGACAAATAAAGTTGAGCGGTACTACTTAAGGATAAAAGAGGTCGAATCAATATAGTTATCAGTAACTTAATTTGATCGACGGACATATGATATCTTAACATGGGGAGCTAAACGAGCATATAATAAAAGGAGTCCACAAACATAATTTGGGATTAGGAAGGTAGTGCAACAATAGCTCATTAGTGGACCGAGCTATTGTTAATGGGCCTGGATTGTGTGTTCGGGCTGAACACGGAATATCCAGATCCGTTAGGAGGCCTAATCCTAATTTCTTCTCATGGTCCCTGCCATAGCCTATATATATCCTCTATTCTCTGCCCGCCAGATTACGGATCATAAAATCAAAAACTTTCTCTAAATTCGTGATTTACGTAAGGAGAGAAAGAGAGGGCTGCCAAGGAGAAGAAAAGGTTGGGAGATCGTCGCCCACACGACGTCCAACTCGAGGAAGGAATACGTGCAGAAGATCTTGGGGTCGTCCGCTCGAGGTTGCTAGGAATTACTTATCTCCATTCCGCTGCAGGTATAATTCGTGAACCCTAGTTTCCGCCTATGAAGGGTTAGAACACGTATTAGATCTGTTTAACTTTCTATCGATCAATACGCACACCAAAGGAAGGGTCCTGGAAATATCCAGTTCCATCAATTGGTATCAGAGCCACTTTGGATCTACGTATTGATTGATGCATCCATGTTGTCCAATAAAACCTGCGTTGTGTAATAGTCGGTAGATGTAGATCTGTTCTAACTCGGTTTTGCAGGCATCTTAGATCCAACTATTATGGTCCAATGCATGTTTTTGATTGTGTTATTTAAACCACGGACATGTCGTGGATGTTGTTGTTGCTGTGGATGTAATTAAAATCACGAGGGTTGATCGTGCTTATTAATTTAATTTTTCAATCTAGATTATGTGTGAACTCCTTCGGGAGGCATAGGATTGATGTAATTTTAATTATTTTTGATCAATCGTGATGGCGGTGGTGGCTGTTTCTGACGCCGGACGAGATGCTGGTTTTGAGCAATCCAGAGGAAGACAGATAATTTTCGATGAAGGAATCGACAGCCAAAACCTATAAAAAAAATCGGTGCGCTGCCCCGAACCCCGCGACCTGACCGGGCAGGTCGAACCCCGTATAGATATATGCAGCGCCAGATTTTGGATTCGGATAGTTGAGGACGAAGCAGCAAAGATGACCATAATAGTTGGATATTTTCTCTTATTTTTGTCATTTTGTTTTTTCTAATTATGCATGTTTATTATTGTGTGGTTGTTTTTTTTGAAAAACCAAGCCTACATTAATAATGGACAACATGGACATAATATCAACTAGTAGAAAAACCCTCATTGTTAAATAACTAAGTGGGAGAGGATTTTTTATTTAGTATAAATCCTATGGTCTCCATTACTGGTTTGTAGGTGATGTAATTATACTTGTGTATTGGCTTTAGTGCTTTCCTCCATATCGGATGAGTATAATTATGGATCACCAGTACAAACTTCCTTAGGGATAATTGTAGAAAGTTACCTAGTATGTGTTCACTTCTCCATCTGAAGGAACTCATTACAAGGTAATGGACTTAGTATTAAGTAATGGTATACACTTAGATACAAATAATGGTATCCTCCCCATCGGAGTCACTGCTATTATTTGTATGACCAGAGCAAGGCCAGCATATTAATTTTATTTGTTATAAAGTTATATTGACATGGTAGTAAAATTAATAAGAAAAATCTACTTGAACAAAGTTGAATTTGTATACGTCCACACTATCGTGGCATGCTAAATTCATGGTGTTCAAGGTGTTGGTGAATTTCTTATTATTGTTTTGAGGGAATCAATCTTTAGTTAATTCAAAAATTTTTTTTGTCCTACATAATTTTATTTATATGATTCTCAGGATTTCAAAAATGGGTTCTTTCAGTCCACTTATGGTGATTCTTAAAGAAAACAAACTTACTGGACCTAATTATATTGACTGGAAACATAATTTGGACATTGTTCTGACAGTTGAGGAGTACAAATATGTACTTGTTGAGGAATGCCCACCTAAGCCTAATGCTAACTCTGATGAAGAGGTCAAAGAGGCTTATAAGAAGTGGAAATAGGCAGATGAGATGGCGCGGTGTTACATTCTGGCATCTATGTCAAATGTACTGCAACATCAGTATCAGGCCATGGCCACAGCTTATGACATGATGTATAACCTCAAGGAACTCTTCGGACATCAGAGTAGAGCAGCTAGGCAGTTTGCTATGAAATGTTTGATGAATACAAAAATGGCTGAGGGCACACCAGTAAGGGATCATGTTCTCAAGATGATGGGTCATCTGAATGAGATGGAGATCCTTGGAGCTGAAATCGATGGGGAACCCAGGTCGATATCATTCTCGGGACTCTGTCTAAACGTTTTGACAATTTCTGCCTTAATTACAACATGAACAAAAGGTTGTATAGTTTGGCAGAACTTGCAAAAGAGCTACAGGATGCTGAATCTCTCTTTAGACAGAGTGGTCATGTTTTTGTTTCTGAAAAGGCTTCTACTTCTAAGCCAAAAGGCGGTAAAAAGAAGAATAACATTCAGAAACAGGCAAACTTAGCAAAGAAGGGCATGGGATCTCAAGGCGCGGTGAAAAAGCCGAAAGGCAAATGTTTCAAATGCAAAGGGTCAGGACATTGGAAGACTGATTGTCCACTTCTCAAACAAGGGAACAAAGAAGGTATATCTCATTTACTAGTAGTTGAAACATGTTTAGCGGTGTTATCTACCGGCACCTGGTGTGTAGAGTGTAGATACAGGAGCCACTAATCATGTCTGCAATACATTGCAGGGGTTCCAGGAAACCAGACGGCTCAGTGATGGAGAGATATGCTTGTTCATGGGTGATGCTACAAAAGTATCGGTCGTTGCATTAGGAGATGTTACTTTATCTTTTGGTAGAAATAAGTCTTTGACATTGAGAGATTGTCTTTATGCACCTTCACTTAGAAGGAATTTAGTTTCTGTTTCTATGTTAGTTAAGGATGGATATTCAGTTTATTTTAACGACAATATTGTTATTAGAAAGAATAAACATTTTATCTGTTCTGGTGCATTGGTTGATAATTTGTATGTCATTAATCCTATTTTGCCCACAATGCAACTTATGGAAATGAATAATATGTCATCTAACTTAAATAAGAGAAAAGAACCTTCTTGTATGAACCAAACATATCTTTGGCACTTACGATTGGGGTATATTAACCTAAGAAGGATTCAAAGACTGGTTGAAGATGGACCTTTGAGTTCATTGGAAGTGGAGACACTACCAGTTTGTGAATCCTGCTTGGAAGGTAAAATGACCAAAAGGCCTTTTACGACAAAAGGGTATGGGCCAAAGATGTGTTAGAATTGGTTCATTCTGATTTATGTGGACCCATGACTATCCAAGCTAGAGGTGGCTTTGAATATTTTGTCACATTTATTGACGATTATTCAAGGTATGGATACATTTATTTGATGCGCCGTAAGTCTGAGTGCTTTGAGAAATTCAAAGAGTACAAGGCTGAAACGGAGAAACGTCATGGAAAATATATCAAGTCATTACGATCAGATCGTGGTGGCGAGTACCTCTTTGGAGAGTTTAGGAATTATTTATCAGAGGCTGGAATTGTATCCCAATTGACTGCACCTGGAACGCCCCAACAGAATGGTGTAGCCGAAAGAAGGAATAGAACTCTTATGGAGATGGTTAAATCAATGATGAGTTATTCGGATTTGCCAGATTCGTTTTGGGGATATGCCTTAGAGACTGCAGCTTATATTTTGAACTTGGTTCCTTCTAAGTCAGTACCTCTTACTCCCACAGAGTTGTGGATTGGGCGTAAGCCTAGTCTGAAACATGTTCGCATTTGGGGTAGTCCAGCACATGTGCTGAATGGGAAAGCAGATAAGTTAGAATCTCGTACAGAAGTACGCTTGTTTGTAGGCTATCCAAGAGGAACGAAAGGAGGTTTATTTTATAGTCCTAAGGATCAGAAGGTCATTGTTAGCACTAATGCCCGATTCTTAGAGAAAGACTATGTGATGAACCATAAACCCACAAGTAGAGTTGTTCTAGAAGAACTGAGACGTGAGACACCAAGTACTTCAGTACCAACAGTACAAGAGGATGAACCACAAATAACTGCACAACGTGTCACAAATGTTACACCACAACCGATAATGCCTCGTCGTAGTGGGAGGGTTGTGATACAACCTGATAGATATATGTTCTTGGGAGAGTCGTCAGACTTCATCCCTGAGGAACAAGATTATGATCCCTGTACCTACAATGAAGCACTCCAAGATAAAGATGCAGAGTTTTGGCAAAAGGCAATGATATCTGAAATATAATCTATGGATTCTAATCAGGTCTGGGAGCTTGTAGAACCAACCGTTGGTGTAAAAGCCATTGGATGCAAGTGGGTCTATAAGAGAAAAAGAGGATCAGACGGTAAGGTTGAAACATTTAAAGCTTGGCTTGTAGCAAAAGGTTTTACTCAAAGAGAGGGTATCGATTATGAGGAAACCTTTTCTCCTGTAGTCATGCTTAAGTTTATTCGGATTCTTTTATCTATTGCAGCTCATCTCGATTATGAGATTTGGCAAATGGATGTCAAGACAGCTTTCCTTAATGGAAGTCTTGAGGAAGACATCTATATGAAGCAACCAGACGGGTTCATTGAAAAGGGCCAGGAGCATCTTGTTTATAAGCTCAAAAAGTCCATTTATGGACTTAAGCAAGCTTCCAGATCTTGGAACATCTGTTTTGATCAGGTGATAAAATCCTATGGATTTGATCAATGTCAGGATCAATCATGTGTATACAGAAAGTGTGACGGAAACGTGGTGGTGTTTCTAGTACTTTATGTGGATGACATCTTGCTCATTGGAAACAATATGAAGGTATTATCTGATGTAAGGGTATGGTTATCCAAACAGTTTGATATGAAGGACTTGGGAGAAGTAGGTCACATCCTTGGGATCAAAGTTCTACGAGATCGTAAGAAAAGGATGTTGGGCTTATCCCAAGCTTCCTATATCGATACTGTACTAACTCGTTTTAGTATGCAAAATTCTAAGAAAGGTTTCTTACCTTTTAGACATGGAATTGCTCTATCAAAGGAGCAGTGTCCGAGGACACCTGAAGAGATAGAGAACATGAAGGCAATTCCTTATGCTTCAGCAGTAGGAAGCTTAATGTATGCAATGCGATGTACGAGACCAGACATCTACTTTGCCGTAGGCATGGTCAGCAGATATCAGTCTAACCCAGGACAAGAGCACTGGACTGTCGTAAAGCATATTTTGAAGTATCTGAAAAGGACTAAAGAGTATATGCTAGTTTACCAGGCAGATAGTTTAGTTCCCTTGGGGTATACAGACTCAGATTTTCAGTCAGATAGGGATTCCAGGAAATCTACCTCAGGTTATGTGTTTACCTTGGGAGGTGGAGCCATTGTGTGGAGGAGTATCAAGCAAAAATGTATTGCTGATTCCACCATGGAAGTCGAGTATGTGGCAGCCTCTGAGGCAGCCAAAGAAGCGGTTTGGCTCAGAAACTTTCTGTTGGACTTGGATGTGGTACCTAGTTTGCCTAAGTCTATTATACTTTATTGTGATAATAGTGGTGCAGTTGCAAACTCGAAGGAACCACGAGCCCATAAGACAGGCAAACACATTGAGCGCAAGTACCACCTGATACGAGATTTCGTAAAGAAAGGAAAAGTTGTTGTGATCAAGATAGCATCAGCCGACAACCTAGCAGATCCCTTTACAAAGAGCTTACCAGCTAAGGCTTTTGACAGTCATGTTGAGGGAATGGGAGTCAGATGTGTAGCAGCATGGCTTTAAGTATAAATGGGAGATTTGTAACAGTATACTGAAAAGCAATATTTTGAGAATAAGTGGGAGATTGTTAGGGTTATATACTAAAAGCATCACTTTTGTAGTAACCTTATTTCCTTAAATTTTGAATGAGAATCATATGGGCAAATGTTTGCATATTGTATTTGTTGCAAGTGTTAATGCAAATGTCTGATATTCTATATTGTAGATAATATGGTGTGTGGTGTCACACAGAAGATCATATTATCAGTTTTCTATGGAGTATATAAATAGTTCACAACCTAGATGGACTTGGACTATCTATTGGAAAGGTTGTAGTATAATCTGGTATTAGTCTATCTTGACTATAGGTTTACACTAGTACACTTTGTGTGTATTGAACAAGACCACTTGAGGTTGTTCTCTTTGTACTGACTACATAAGAGAACAAACACCTCTGTTATTATGGATGATTGTACTCTTAATCCGAATATAATAACGGACATGTATATGTAATGTGCATTCCTTTGACTCATAAAAGAGTGAGATTCATTATGGATCAACAACCTCTATGAATTGGGTAATAACATTGTATGTATGATGGGCTGTTGATTATAAATGGAATCCATGTCCCGATACATCGGGTTGATGATGTCCTCTTAAGGAGCTAATAAGGATTGTCATGTAAACCCTGCAGGTGGATTATATCCGACATGACAAATAAAGTTGAGCGGTACTACTTAAGGATAAAAGATGTCGAATCAATATAGTTGTCAGTAACTTAATTTGATCGACGGACATATGATATCTTAACATGGGGAGCTAAACGAGCATATAATAAAAGGAGCCCACAAACATAATTTGGAATTAGGGAGGTAGTGCAACAATAGCTCATTAGTGGACCGAGCTATTGTTAATGGGCCTGGATTGTGTGTTCGGGCTGAACACGGAATATCCAGATCCGTTAGGAGGCCTAACCCTAATTTCTCCTCATGGTCCCTGCCGTAGCCTATATATATCCTCTATTCTCTGCCCGCCAGATTACGGATCATAAAATCAAAAACTTTCTCTAAATTCGTGATTTACGTAAGGAGAGAAAGAGAGGGCTGCCAAGGAGAAAAAAAGGTTGGGAGATCGTCGCCCACACGACGTCCAACTCGAGGAAGGAATACGTTCAGAAGATCTTGGGGTCGTCCGCTCGAGGTTGCTAGGAATTACTTGTCTCCTTTCCGCTGCAGGTATAATTTGTGAACCCTAGTTTCCGCCTATGAAGGGTTAGAACACGTATTAGATCTGTTTAACTTTCTATCGATCAATACGCACACCAAAGGAAGGGTCCTGGGAATCCCCAGTTCCATCAATTGGTATCAGAGCCACTTTGGATCTACGTATTGATTGATGCGTCCATGTTGTCCAATAAAACCTGCGTTGTGTAATAGTCGGTAGATGCAGATCTGTTCTAACTCGGTTTTGCAGGCATCTTAGATCCAACTATTATGGTCCAATGCATGTTTTTGATTGTGTTGTTTAAACCACGGACATGTCGTGGATGTTGTTGTTGCTGTGGATGTAATTAAAATCACGAGGGTTGATCGTGCTTATTAATTTAATTTTTCAATCTAGATTATGTGTGAACTCCTTCGGGAGGCATAGGATTGATGTAATTTTAATTATTTTTGATCAATCGTGATGGCGGTGGTGGCTGTTTCTGACGCCGGACGAGATGCTGGTTTTGAGCAATCCAGAGGCAGACAGATGATTTTCGATGAAGGAATCGACAGCCAAAACCTATAAAAAAATCAGTGCGCTGCCCCGAACCCCGCGACCTGACCGGGCAGGTCGAACCCCGTATAGATCTGCGCAGCGCCAGATTTTGGATTCGGATAGTTGAGGACGAAGCAGCAAAGATGACCATAATAGTTGGATATTTTCTCTTATTTTTGTTATTTTACTTTTTTTAATTATGCATGTTTATTATTGTGTGGTTATTTTTTTTTTAAAAACCAAGCCTACATTAATAATGGACAACATGGACATAATATCAACTAGTAGAAAAACCCTCATTGTTAAATAACTAAGTGGGAGAGGATTTTTATTTAGTATAAATCCTATGGTCTCCATTACTGGTTTGTAGGTGATGTAATTATACTTGCGTGTTGGCTTTAGTGCTTTCCTCCATATCGGATGAGTATAATTATGGATCACCAGTACAAACTTCCTTAGGGATAATTGTAGAAAGTTACCTAGTATGTGTTCACTTCTCCATCTGAAGGAACTCATTACAAGGTAATGGACTTAGTATTAAGTAATGGTATACACTTAGATACAAATAATGGTATCCTCCCCATCGGAGTCACTGCTATTATTTGTATGACCAGAGCAAGACCAGCATATTAATTTAATTTGTTATAAAGTTATATTGACATGATAGTAAAATTAATAAGAAAAATCTACTTGAACAAAGTTGAATTTGTATACGTCCACACTATCGTGGCATGCTAAATTCATGGTGTTCAATGTGTTGGTGAATTTCTTATTATTTTTTTGAGGGAATCAATATTTAGTTAATTCAAAAAGTTTTTTTGCCCTACATAATTTTATTTATGTGATTCTCAGGATTTCAAAAATGGGTTCTTTCAGTCCACTTATGGTGATTCTTAAAGAAAACAAACTTACTGGACCTAATTATATTGACTGGAAACGTAATTTGGACATTGTTCTGACTGCTGAGGAGTACAAATATGTACTTGTTGAGGAATGCCCACCTAAGCCTGATGCTAACTCTGATGAAGAGGTCAAAGAGGCTTATAAGAAGTGGAAAAAGGCAGATGAGATGGCGCGGTGTTACATTCTGGCATCTATGTCAAATGTATTGCAACATCAGTATCAGGCCATGGCCACAGCTTATGACATGATGTATAACCTCAAGAAACTCTTCGAACATCAGAGTAGAGCAGCTAGGCAGTTTGCTATGAAATGTTTGATGAATACAAAAATGGCTTAGGGCACACCAGTAAGGGATCATGTTTTCAAGATGATGGGTCATCTGAATGAGATGGAGATCCTTGGAGCAGAAATCGATGGAGAAACCCAGGTCGATATCATTCTCGGGACTCTGCCTAAAAGTTTTGACAATTTCTGCCTTAATTACAACATGAACAAAAGGTTGTATAGTTTAACAGAACTTGCAAAAGAGCTACAGGATGCTGAATCTCTCTTTAGACAGAGTGGTCATGTTTTTGTTTCTGAAAAGGCTTCTACTTCCAAGCCAAAAGGCGGTAAGAAGAAGAATAACATTCAGAAACAGGCAAACTTAGCAAAGAAGGGCATGAGACCTCAAGGCGCGGTGAAAAAGTCGAAAGGCAAATGTTTCAAATGCAAAGGGTCAGGACATTGGAAGACTGATTGTCCACTTCTCAAACAAGGGAACAAAGAAGGTATATCTCATTTACTAGTAGTTGAAACATGTTTAGTGGTGTTATCTACCGGCACCTGGTGTGTAGATACAGGAGCCACTAATCAGGTCTGCAATACATTGCAGGGGTTCCAGGAAACCAGACGGCTCAGCGATGGAGAGATATGCTTGTTCATGGGTGATGCTACAAAAGTATCGGTCGTTGCATTAGGAGATGTTACTTTATCTTTTGGTAGAAATAAGTCTTTGACATTGAGAGATTGTCTTTATGCACCTTCACTTAGAAGGAATTTAGTTTCTGTTTCTATGTTAGTTAAGGATGGATATTCAGTTTATTTTAACGACAATATTATTATTAGAAAGAATAAACATTTTATCTGTTCTGGTGCATTGGTTGATAATTTGTATGTCATTAATCCTATTTCGCCCACAATGCAACTTATGGAAATGAATAATATGTCATCTAACTTAAATAAGAGAAAAGAACCTTCTTGTATGAACCAAACATATCTTTGGCACTTACGTTTGGGGCATATTAACCTAAGAAGGATTCAAAGACTGGTTGAAGATGGACCTTTGAGTTCATTGGAAGTGGAGACACTACCAGTTTGTGAATCCTGCTTGGAAGGTAAAATGACCAAAAGGCCTTTTACGGCAAAAGGGTATAGGGCCAAAGATGTGTTGGAATTGGTTCATTCTGATTTATGTGGACCCATGACTATCCAAGCTAGAGGTGGCTTTGAATATTTTGTCACATTTATTGACGATTATTCAAGGTATGGATACATTTATTTGATGCGCCGTAAGTCTGAGTGCTTTGAGAAATTCAAAGAGTACAAGGCTGAAACGGAGAAACGTCATGGAAAATGTATCAAGTCATTACGATCAGATCGTGGTGGCGAGTACCTCTTTGGAGAGTTTAGGAATTATTTATCAGAGGCTGGGATTGCATCCCAATTATCTGCACCTGGAACGTCCCAACAGAATGGTGTAGCCGAAAAAAGGAATAGAACTCTTATGGAGATGGTTAGATCAATGATGAGTTATTCGAATTTGCCAGATTCGTTTTGGGGATATGCCTTAGAGACTGCAGCTTATATTTTGAACTTGGTTCCTTCTAAGTCAGTACCTCTTACTCCCTCAGAGTTATGGATTGGGCGTAAGCCTAGTCTGAAACATGTTCGCATTTGGGGTAGTCCAGCACATGTGCTGAATGGGAAAACAGATAAGTTAGAATCTCTTACAGAAGTACGCTTCTTTGTAGGCTATCCAAGAGGAACGAAAGGAGGTTTATTTTATAGTCCTAAGGATCAGAAGGTCATTGTTAGCACTAATGCCCGATTCTTAGAGAAAGACTATGTGATGAACCATAAACCCACAAGTAGAGTTGTTCTAGAAGAACTGAGACGTGAGACACCAAGTACTTCAGTACCAACAGTACAAGAGGATAAACCACAAATAACTGCACAACGTGTCACAAATGTTACACCACAACCGATAGTGCCTCGTCGTAGTGGGAGGGTTGTGATACAACCTGATAGATATATATTCTTGGAAGAGTCGTCAGACTTCATCCCTGAGGAACAAGATTATGATCCCTGTACCTACAATGAAGCACTCCAAGATAAAGATGCAGAGTCTTGGCAAAAGGCAATGATATCTGAAATAGAATCTATGGATTCTAATCAGGTCTGGGAGCTTGTAGAACCACCCGTTGGTGTAAAAGCCATTGGATGCAAGTGGGTCTATAAGAGAAAAAGAGGATCAGACGGTAAGGTTGAAACCTTTAAAGCTCGGCTTGTAGCAAAAGGTTTTACTCAAAGAGAGGGTATCGATTATGAGGAAACCTTTTCTCCTGTAGTCATGCTTAAGTCTATTCGGATTCTTTTATCTATTGCAGCTCATCTCGATTATGAGATTTGGCAAATGGATGTCAAGACAGTTTTCCTTAATGGAAGTCTTGAGGAAGACATCTATATGAAGCAACCAGACGGGTTTATTGAAAAGGGCCAGGAGCATCTTGTTTGTAAGCTCAAAAAGTCCATTTATGGACTTAAGCAAGCTTCCAGATCTTGGAACATCTGTTTTGATCAGGTGATAAAATCCTATGGATTTGATCAATGTCAGGATGAATCATGTGTATACAGAAAGTGTGACGGAAACGTGGTGGTGTTCCTAGTACTTTATGTGGATGACATCTTGCTCATTGGAAACAATGTGAAGGTATTATCTGATGTAAGGGTATGGTTATCCAAACATTTTGATATGAAGGACTTGGGAGAAGTAGGTCACATCCTTGGGATCAAAGTTCTACGAGATCGTAAGAAAATGATGTTGGGCTTATCCTAAGCTTCCTATATCGATACTGTACTAACTCGTTTTAGTATGCAAAATTCTAAGAAAGGTTTCTTACCTTTTAGACATGGAATTGCTCTATCAAAGGAGCAGTGTCCGAGGACACCTAAAGAGATAAAGAACATGAAGGCAGTTCCTTATGCTTCAGCAGTAGGAAGCTTAATGTATGCAATGCTATGTACGAGACCAGACATCTACTTTGAAGTAGGCATGGTCAGCAGATATCAGTCTAACCCAGGACAAGAGTACTGGACTGCTGTAAAGCATATTTTGAAGTATCTGAAAAGGACTAAAGAGTATATGCTAGTTACCAGACAGATAGTTTAGTTCCCTTGGGGTATACAGACTCAGATTTTCAGTCAGATAGGGATTCCAGGAAATCTACCTCAGGTTATGTGTTTACCTTGGAAGGTGGAGCCATTGTGTGGATGAGTATCAAGCAAAAATGTATTGCTGATTCCACCATGGAAGCCGCGTATGTGGCAGCCTCTGAGGCAGCCAAAGAAGCGGTTTGTCTCAGAAACTTTCTGTTGGACTTGGATGTGGTACCTAGTTTGCCTAAGTCTATTACACTTTATTGTGATAATAGTGGTGCAGTTGCAAACTCGAAGGAACCACGAGCCCATAAGACAGGCAAAAACATTGAGCGCAAGTACCACCTGATACGAGATTTCGTAAAGAAAGGAAAAGTTGCTGTGATCAAGATAGTATCAGCCGACAACCTAGCAGATCCCTTTACAAAGAGCTTACCAACTAAGGCTTTTGACAGTCATGTTGAGGGAATGGGAGTCAGATGTGTAGCATCATGGCTTTAAGTATAAGTGGGAGATTTGTAACAGTATACTGAAAAGCAATGTTTTGAGTATAAGTGGGAGATTATTAGGGTTATATACTAAAAGCATCACTTTTGTAGTAACCTTATTTTCTTAAATTTTGAATGAGAATCATATGGGCAAATGTTTGCATATTGTATTTGTTGCAAGTGTTAATGCAAATGTCTGATATTCTATATTGTAGATAATATGGTATGTGGTGTCACACAGAAGATCATATTATCAGTTTCCTATGGAGTATATAAATAGTTCACAACCTAGATGGACTTGGACTATCTATTGGAAAGGTTGTAGTGTAATCTGGTATTAGTCTATCTTGACTATAGGTTTACACTAGTACACTTTGTGTGTATTGAACAGGACCACTTGAGGTTGTTCTCTTTGTACTGACTACATAAGAGAACAAACACCTCTGTTATTATGGATGATTGTACTCTTAATCCGAATATAATAATGGACATGTATATGTAATGTGCATTACTTTGACTCATAAAAGAGTGAGATTCATTATGGATCAACAACCTCTATGAATTGGGTAATAACATTGTATGTATGATGGGCTGTTGATTATAAATGGAATCCATGTCCCGATACATCGGGTTGATGATGTCCTCTTAAGGAGCTCATAAGGATTGTCATGTAAACCCTGCAGGTGGATTATATCCGACATGACAAATAAAGTTGAGCGGTACTACTTAAGGATAAAAGATGTCGAATCAATATAGTTGTCAGTAACTTAATTTGATCGACGGACATATGATATCTTAACATGGGGAGCTAAACGAGCATATAATAAAAGGAGCCCACAAACATAATTTAGGATTAGGGAGGTAGTGCAACAATAGCTCATTAGTGGACCGAGCTATTGTTAATGGGCCTGGATTGTGTGTTCGGGCTGAACACGAAATATCCAGATTCGTTAGGAGGCCTAACCCTAATTTCTCCTCATGGTCCCTGCCGTAGCCTATATATATCCTCTATTCTCTGCCCGCCAGATTACGGATCATAAAATCAAAAACTTTCTCTAAATTCGTGATTTACGTAAGGAGAGAAAGAGAGGGCTGCCAAGTAGAAGAAAAGGTTGGAAGATCGTCGTCCACACGACGTCCAACTCGAGGAAGGAATACGTGCAGAAGATCTTGGGGGCGTCCGCTCGAGGTTGCTAGGAATTACTTATCTCCTTTCCGCTGCAGGTATAATTCATGAACCCTAGTTTCCGCCTATGAAGGGTTAGAACACGTATTAGATCTGTTTAACTTTCTATCGATCAATACGCACACCAAAGGAAGGGTCCTGGGAATCCCCAGTTCCATCATGTATCTTAACCTATCACATGCTTTATATTTCCTGTCAAGATATGAATTGCGTGAGATGTATTGTGCTCGTTCCCGTCCTGATTGGACTGTTGAAAATATTACAGGTGATGAGGAGTTCTGTCCTATATATTATGGCACAAGCATAGATGACACTGGTGACTTGGACCCTCAGGAGGATCCTATAGTTGCTGAAGACTTGCCTATTGTCTAGATTTAATATCTAGACTAGTTTTCCATTAGTTGTCTTATTTCATGTACTTTCAGTTTCTGGATATTGATAGATGGTTGTATATTCAGATATTACTCTCATTTGTAGCTGGTTGGAGATTATTTCTTTTAGCTTATCTTTACATCTTTTTTCTTAATTCCACCTTAGATGTTGTGATTGAGTTGTACCATTATATTGTCCTTCTTTTGGAGTGTATATCATTGTACAGGTATGGTTATTGCTAGATGTTGTGACCTAGGACAGCGTTCTACCGCCGATACTGCGGTGTAGGCTGGATGTACCCACTTCTCATGCCCTTACATTGGGTGAGGGTCGTGACATATTTTTAGTGGTGACCCATACAGGTCCAAGTCGTAGCTAGTACGATTTTGTAGCGGTACTCGAACTAGAGTATCGCTACATCCTGCAGTAGGATATAGGATAATAAATTGAGGTACTCAATCACATTAGGAAAACTCTTATCTAATTCTTGATGCTAATTGCCTTCTTTTGAAATGGACTGTCCTCCTTTGATTATATCGCTTCCTGCTCAGTAATTGATTCTTTGTTTTGATCTGTCTTCAGGATGGTGGAGACACGGTCGCAGCGCTCTGGTCTAAGGGATACCGCTGAGGGGTCTGCCACTTCTTGCCTGACTCAGCGAGGCCCGGGGACCACAATACCTCTTGTTCTAGCTCAGGTGGGACCGTCTATAATTTTTTGGGGTGCTCCTCCACCAGTTCCGAGGACTACTCCACGGGTTCAGGGGATGCCACCACCACCACCTCAGGGACAGTTGATATGGGGCAATTCTTTGCCTTCATACAACAGATGATAGAGACTCAGCGATGCCAGACAGAGGATATGAGGCAGGGCATTGACAATGCCCAATAGCTAGCCATGGTGGCAGTAGAGAAGGTGACTGCCCAACCACAGAAATAGTAGATACAGCCGTACCAGCCGAGGACTTCGGGCATTCAAGACTTCCAGAAGATACGACCGTGAGACTTCAAGGGTACCGAGGGTATCCTATATGCCGACGACTGGATCGAGCATATAGAGAAGATCTTCCGTCTCGCGGAGATACCAGCTAGGCTTCAGATAGAAGCAGCGGACAGCCAGATGCAGGACCTTGCCCGCATATGGTACCAGACAAACCCTATGGTTGGTACACAGGGGCAGACTTAGGAGGCTTTCAAGGAGAAGTTCTTCCCCGACACAGCACTTAGCACCTTGGAGATGCAGTTCGAGAATCTGGTCCAGGGGAACCAGACAGTAGAGGAGTACGCGGGAGAGTTCTGCCGTCTGGGCAGATTTGTGGAGGGCCCGAGTGAGACAGCGAAGGCTAGAAGATTCAGGAAGGACTTGATTAAGGAAGTTAAGTCCTTAACCAAGAGTAACAGGAATGCTACTTTCGAGAACATTTTGACGGGAGCTATGGCAGCGGAGGACGACCTCGAACTGAAACTAAAGAGAGGTCGTAATTCATATGGGGCCAGCGGCAGTGGAGGCCAGGCCAAAAGGCCCCATTATCAGCAACAACATCAGCAGAAGCTGTTCCAGCAGCAGCAGTTCCAGAGTCAGGATTGTGTGCCTTTTCAGCAGAAGTAGATACAGCAGGCACCTAGACAGCAGCAAGTCAGCAGTTGTACTTTCTGTAAGAAGCCAGGACATATGTGGAACGAGTGTGGGAAGAGGATAGGCAAGTGCCTCCTTTATGGTTCAGCGGAGCCACAGCTGAGGGACTGTCTCATGTCTTCGGGACTTACAGCTCAAGGAGCAGGAGCCAAGGCCCCGGCCAGACAGCAGAAGGGACCATTGTCGACCCAGCAGCACAAGTTTACCCAGCACCAGCAGCAGACCAGAGGAGGTCATCAGGGGCGAGCCTTCACCATGTCAGCCGAGGATACAGAGGCAATGGGAGATCTGATAGCAGGTTCTGTTCTTCTCGACTCCTTTTCTGCATTCGCTTTGTTTGATTCGGGGGCTTCCCATAGTTTTGTGTCTGTATCATTTGTTGTTAGACACCAGCTTTCTTCTGAACCATTGCCTAGGACTTGCAAGATCATGAGTGGGGTGGTATCATCCTCGTACGTGATATTTATAAGGATCGAAAAGTAGTTTTGGGAGGCCGAGAACTAGATGTGAGTCTACTCGTAATGCCATTACCGAACTACGATATTGTACTCAGTATGGATTGGTTGAGCAGGCACCATGCCAGTATAGATTGTCACGGTAGTAGAGTTCTCTTCAGAGTGCCAAGAGAGCCAGAGTTTGAGTTCTCTAGACGGGAGACGGACCAGAGCAGTAGAGTCTTCTGTGGAGCTTCAGTAGAGCAGGAGAGCATGCCATATCCATTGATAGCTGAGTTCATGGATGTATTCCTGGAGGAATTGCCAGGGTTACCTCCGGATAGAGATATGGAGTTCTTTATAGATTTGGTGCCCGACGTAGAGCCGATATCTCAGCACGTCTATAGAGTGAACAACAACAAGCTAGTGGAGTTGAAGAAGCAGGTAGATTAGTTGCAGGACAAAGGCTTCATCCGATCGAGTTCTTCACCATGAGGTGCACCAGTACTCTTTGTGCTGAAGAAGGATGGATCAGTACGGATGTGTATCGACTACAGAGCTCTCAACAGCCTCACGATCAAGAACAAGTACCTGCTGCCGAGGATCGATGATCTGTTCAATCAGTTGAGCGGAGCAAATGTATTTCCAAAATTGATCTGAGGTCAGGTTACCCTCAAGTGAAGGTAAAGATGGAGGATATTTCGAAGACAACATTCAGGACACGGTGTGGCTAGTTTGAGTTTATGGTGATGCCGTTTGGGTTAACTAATGCCCCAGCGGTGTTCATGAACTTGATGAACAAGGTGTTCTACCAGTACTTGGACAAGTTCATAGTGGTTTTCATCAATGACATCTTGGTATATTCGAAGACCCCAGAGGAGCACGAGGAGCATCTGAGTGTGGTTCTGGAGACTCTCAGGAAGGAACAGCTTTACGGCAAGCTTTTGAAGTGTGAGTTCTTCCTGGATCAAGTTGATTTTCTAGGTCATGTTATGACCGGAGATGGGATCTCAGTAGATCCAAAGAAGATCAGAGCATTTGAGGCGTGGACAGCACCGAGTTCAGTTACGGAGATCAGGAGCTTTCTGTGATTAGCAAGTTACTACAGGAGGTTCATTCAAGATTTCTTCCGGATTGCAGAGCCATTAACTAGGCTGACCCTGAAGAAGCATGTATGGTGGTATGGGATGAAGCGGGAGGTAGCTCGTTTCGTAGCCAGATGTTTAGTCTGTCAGCAGGTTAAGACAGAGAGGCAGAGACTAGGAGGACTGCTACAGCCATTGTCCATTCCGGAGTGGAAGTGGGAGCACATCACGATGGACTTTGTTTCTGGATTGTCGCGTACACAAGGAAAAAAAGACGCGAATTGGGTCATCGCAGACAGGTTGACCAAATTAACCCACTTTTTGCCATTTAAGGTGGGTACTTCTACTGAGAGGCTAGCAGAGATGTATATGCGACAGATTGTCAGGATACACGGAGTTCCGGTGAGCATTATCTCAGATCGGGATAGTCGCTTTACTTCCCATTTCTGGCAGAGTCTGCAGACTAGTTTGGGCACTCAGCTTAAGTTCAGTACTGTATACCACCCTCAGACAGACGGACAGTCAGAGAGGACTATTCAGACACTCGAGAACATGCTGCAGACTTGTGTCTTGGATTTTGGAGGTTCCTGGAAGGATTATTTGTATTTAGTGGAGTTTGTATACAACAATAGTTTCCAGGCCAGCATTGGGATGTCACCATTCGAGGCACTATACGAGCGTAGATGTCGTACACCCTTGTCTTGGGACGACGTTGGAGAGCGAGCTTTATTAGGACCTGAGATGGTTGTTG